>CATKHJ010401860.1:0-13901 GCA_949750685.1 Vernicia montana | reverse complement strand
ATTTTATTGCAACTATAAAAAAAATAAAGTCACATTAATAATGATCCAAAAAAACAAACACACTGCATATGATTAGTCAATTAAATAATTAATTTAAAATTTATATGATAATTCTATATAATTTTTTATGTATATAAATTACATATTCTATTTAGAAGAAGAAAAAAATGAGAAATTTTAAACTTTTTAAAAATTATGTTTATATAATAAAGGTTAATTTAATTAATAATTATAATTGTATTTAGGCACCCACACGTTAACATGATGTGTGTTAGTTTTCTTTCTTTTTTAAAGTTGTGAAACATTTTATTTTATTTTTTGTATATGACTTTAAAAAAAGTCAGCTGAAATTTTGAGGGAAAGTAAAAGAGAATTGTGGATATTTTTTATTCATACTATACATAAAAAGTCAATAAAAGTATACAAAGGTCTATTATTTATAAAAGTCAGTGACTTTTTGAATACTAGTTAACTTTTATAGACTTTATAAAAGTTGTAATTGAATACCCCTTGATTTCTATAGACTTTTTTAAAGTCTTTAAAAGTCATTATTGAATACATCTTGACTTTTATATACTCTTTAAAAGTCATTATTGAATACCCTCAGACTTTTTAAGTCTATAAACTCTTTAATTCTCCTTATCCAATACACTCATGTAAGAAATGACAGAAAAGCTGAATTCTGAAATCATGTCCTTGCGAACCGCCTTAGAGAAGGAGCAGAAGAAACAATTGGACTTGACCAAATTGGAGGTCTTGCAGACTGAAGCAAGGAGGTTGGCAGGGGAAAAGGGATCACTATAAAGGTCTCTTTACCAAAAAAATCAGACGAATTGGAACGACTATCAGCAAATCTGAATGCCAAACTGACAGATCTTGAAGCTACGGTCAAAAGTAAAGATTCATATCTTCTGGATCGTCAAAAGGTCATAGAAGAGCTCCGATCTGAAGTTAAAAAACTGAAGGCTGAAATGTCTGATCTTAGGGAGCAGGCTAAGGACTATCCTGAATTAATAAAGAATTTCAAAGTCACTAAGAAACAAATTGATGACCTTAAGGTTAAGCATAACAGTTATTAATGCCTTTGCAAGAAGGTTGAGGAGGAGAAAGCTATAATCATCCAGGACTTCTTGAATTCTTCTTAGTACAAGCGTCGACTAGCCTTAGATTCTGGAGCAAGAGCTATAAATTGCTATAATATGGTTGTTGACGCTTGTGCAGCTAAATTTCCCGAAGTCCTTGCCTATATACCGAAGCGGGTGTTCGTCCCAACTAGTTAGGCTTCGTCCCCTGCTTCGTCCAACTCAGTTCGCCCTGTTCCTACTTCGACTCCTCCAACTGCTTCGAGCTCACACCAACAACCTCCTGCCTCTTGATATTTTCATATTTTTTCTGTGTGTGTGTGTATTTTTTTTTTTTTTTTGTAATCAATTCAACAATTAATACTAAATTTTAATTTTTCTTTTAACTGTTTTGTATACAAATTTTATACCATTGCTTATTTTCTTTTTAGCTTTGATCTTTTCTCTTTGCCATGCTTCTCCTTTTGAATTGCTTAGTTCTCTTATTTATCTTACCTCGTACTGACTTACTTGCGAAGTGCCGATTTTTTAACAAAGCATTTTTATTCTTGGAATTTTGCTTGGCCTTTTACTGGACTTTCATTTCTTGGTTTTTTATCTATCAGTAGCTATGTTTTCTACTTCCTCAATAGAAAGTTGTCTTGTTGTCTTTTGCCTAGCTTTCCTAGGTCTTTTATTCTCTCAACAGAGATTTGCCTCGAGGTCTTTCGCCTAGCGTTCGCTAGGTCTTTTATTCTCTCAATAGAGATTTATCTCACAGTCTTTCGCCTAATGTTTGCTAGATCTTTTATTCTCTCAACATAGATTTGCCTCCCGATCTTTCCCCTAGCGTTCGCTAGGTCTTTTATTCTCTCAACATAGATTTGCCTCACAGTCTTTCGCCTAGCATTCGCTAGGTTTTTTATTCTCTCAACAAAGATTTACCTTGCGATCTTTCGCCTAGCGTTCGCTAGGTCTTTTATTCTCTCAACAGAGATTTGCCTCGCGGTCTTTCCCCTAGAGTTCGCTAGGTCTTTTATTCTCTCAATAGAGATTTGCCTCGTGGTCTTTCGCCTAGTGTTTGCTAGATCTTTTATTCTCTCAACATAGATTTGCCTCCCGATCTTTCGCCTAGTGTTCACTAGGTCTTTTATTCTCTCAACAGAGATTTGCCTTGCGGTCTTTCACCTAGCATTCGCTAGGTCTTTTATTCTCTCAACAGAGATTTGCCTCGTGGTCTTTCCCTTAGAGTTCACTAGGTCTTTTATTCTCTCAATAGAGATTTGCCTCGCAGTCTTTCGCCTAGAGTTCACTAGGTCTTTTATTCTTTCAACAGAGATTTAATTTAGGGCATTTTTCTCTTAAAGCTATTTTATTTTGGAAGAAAGACTTCTATTATTTCTATTGATAATACATTTTGAGATGTTGAATATTCCAAGTATGTGGAACTTCGATATCTTGCATTGTTACAAGCTTATAAGTAATTGGGCCTACTACTTTTTTAACTTTAAAAGGGCCTTACCATTTAGGTGCTAGCTTGATCACTATCTTCACTACTTGAGAAATTAATCCTTCCACTAAGTAATCTGATGTCCATAGGAATAACTGCTTCGGTGCCATATGTTAAACTGAAGGGGGTTTCTCTTGTAAGTTGTCTTGGAGTGGTTCGGTATGCCCATAGAACATGATGGAGTTCGTCTATCCAACTTCGGCCATATGTGTCTAACCTACGCTTCAGCCCTTAGAGAATTGTTCAATTGGTCACTTCAGTTTGCCCATTCGACAGAGGATGGGCTACTGATGGGAAGTGTTGCTTTATATTGAGTCCTAAACAAAAAGCTTTTACCTTAGTATTCTCGAACTGCTTTTTGTTGTCACTGATGAGCTGATATGGTACTCCAAACCTACACACAATGTTCCTCCATAGGAAGTTGATTACTTTTTCAGCTGTTATGGTCGCAAGTGGTTCTACTTCTACCCACTTGGTGAAATATTTAACTGCAACTAGGAGGAATTTTCTTTGTCCCGAGGCCATTGGGAAGGGTCCTACTATGTCAATACCACACTTCGCAAAAGGCCAAGCACTAGGGATTGGCATTTGCTCTACTGCAGGAATATGTCTCCCACACTCATATTTTTGGCAAGAGGGGCATTTCCTGACAAAAGCAATAGCTTCTTCCTTCATTCTGGGCCAAGAGTACCCTTGCCGAATTGCCTTGGCAGCCAACATTTTTTCACCTATATGCATCCCACAACTTCCCTCATGTAACTCCTTTAAGACGTATTTTGCTTTGCTTGGCTTCAAGCATCTTAACCATGGGAGAGAATAAGCTCGCTTATATAACACATCATTATGAATGGAGAAGTGCACACTTCGGTGCTTAATTCTTTTTGCTTCTTTTGATTCTTATAGCAGTTCTCCTAACTCTAAGTAGGCTTTGATTGGGTCTAACCATGTCGACTCTTCATTTATCTCCATCACTTCATCGTCGTCTTGTATACTTTGATATGCCGAAGACCCCACAAAGATTTTATGGGGCAACTCGACCGGATGTACCGTTGCAAGTTTGGAAAAACTGTCTGCCTGATTATTTTTCTCTCTTGGTATTTTGTAAAACTCTAGCTTAACTCCTCTTCATGTCAGCTTTTGAATTATGGCCTTACTCTTCTGAAGATATTTGATCATAGTGGGTTCCTTGGCTTCAAACTCTTTCTCTATTTGGCCAATTACGAGCTAGGAGTCACTGTGGATTCTGAGTGATGTCAGATGAAGGTAGTCTACAAACATCAATCCTTGAATCATTGCCTCATATTCTACGATATTGTTTGTTGCTTCAAATTCTAGTTTGAGGGCATATTCCAATACTAATCCTTGTTTATATTTTAAGACTATCCCTATTCCATTACCTTCCTTACTACTAGCCCCGTTGATGAACATATCCCAACTTAACTCTTTATCATGGTCTTGCTCCTTCGACTATGTTCTGCCTTGATTTCCCTCTTCTTTAGTTGTTTGAACTTCGATGTTAAAGGAGCATTCAGATATAAAATCCACAAGCGTTTGTGCTTTAATAGCTTATCTCACGCGGTACTGTAGCCCATATTGACCCAACTCTACTGACCAACACAACATTCACCCTGACGTTTCTGGTTTGTGCAATGTTTTTTGCAGGGGTTGGTCAGTTACTACTATGCCTTAGTATGCTTGCAAATAAACTTTGAATTTTTTGACTGATAAAACCAAGGCTTAAGCTATTTTCTCAATGGGTAAGTAGTTCAACTCAGCCCCATGTAGGACTTTACTGAAGTAGTATATTGGTTTTTGCATTGTTCCTTCTTTTCTGATCTAACTCACTACTTGTTCCGAAGCAGATAGATAAATAAGTACTCCTTCCCCAAGTAAGGGCCGACTTAATACTTGCTTTGAGCTGAAGAATGATTTTAATTTGTTAAAGGCATGCTGGCAATCTTCAGTCCATTCAAAAGTAGCTGCTTTCCTTAGTTTCTTGAAAAAGGGAAGATATTTTTATGCTGATTTTGACATAAAGCGACTTAAAGCAACAATTCTCCCTATCAACTTTTGAACCTTCTTTACACTGCAAGGTGCTGCCATATCTAAGATTGCTTTTACCTTGTATGGGTTTGGTTCAATTCCCTTTTCACTCACCATATATCCTAGAAATTTGCCTCCTTATATGAAAAAAGCACACTTTTCTGAATTTAGTTTCATACCATAATCACTTATAACCCCAACTACCTCAGCTAGATCCTTGATGTGTTCTTCAAAACTTCTGCTCTTTACTATCACATCATCTACATATGCCTCTAAGTTTTTTCCCAACTGATTTTTGAACATTTTATTCACCAGTCTCTGATAAGTGGATCCTACATTTTTCAATCCGAATGGCATAGAGACATAACAATAAGTTCATTTTTCAATTATAAACGAAGTCTTCTCTTCGTCCTCAGGATACATTCTGATTTGATGATATCTTTGTTTTGCATCTAGCAAAGATAGGTACCCATATATGGCTGTTGAATATACCAACTTATCAATCATAGACAAAGAGAACGAATCTTTTGGGCAAGCTTTATTCAGATTGGTGAAATCTACGCACATCTTATATGTCCCATTAGCCTTTTTTTACTAGCACCACATTGGCGAGCCAGTCTAGGTATTGTACTTCTTTGATGAACCCAGCTTTCATTAAGTTGTCAATTTCTTCGTCTATCATCGCTTGCCTTTCCGGACCAAAACATCTTTTCTTTTGCTTAATTGGTCTATATGTGGGATCAATATTAAGGTGATGTGTAATTATGTCCGGACTCACACCTTTTATCTCTGTTGATGACCATACGAAGTTGGATAGGCAATTTGTTAAGAATTGGTGAGCTTGAATCTTCTGTTCACTTTTCAAGGAGGAATTGATTAGTAAGTATTTTTCCAATTCTTCTCCTCCTACTAGTAATTTTTCCAATTTTTCCACAGGCTCAGTTCTTTGCTCTGAAATTATGTGAATCGCCTCAATCAATGCGACCTACTCTGGTAAATGCAAGGCAAACACCTTTTTTTGTCTTTTCTTCTCTGGCTCATTTCGATCTTGTGTACCATATACACATATTTCCCCTCCTTCAGGTTTAGGGATAGTCATCTTTAGATGCCTAATATTAGTTAAGGCACCCAAATCATAAAGGAGGGGTCTTTCAATCAGGATATTGTAATTTAATGGCAACCTTAATATCACAAAGGTTGTCATTACATTGATACATTCTAGAATTGATCTTATGGTGATTGGCAACCTTACTACCCCTACTGATGGTACTTCAGTTTCGTCCAATGTATGAACCGGATTTCCGATGTCTTCTAAGTCGCTTTCTTTTAGCCCCATCTTGTCATATGCATCGGCTGCAAGAAAATTCACCGAACTGCCATTATCAACCAATATTATTTTTACGAGAAAGTTAGCAATTACGTCTTGGATGATCAGAGGATCTGAATGGGGGTATTTCATACTGCTCCCATCTTTTCTTTTAGAACTCACTGTGTACCCGTTAGTAAAAATAAACTCTGGTTCTTTTCTTTTTCTCTGAAGGGCTTTCTCTTTATTTTTGCTAATTGGTCCTTCATTAGGCCCTCTAATTAAACAGTTAATAGTTCCGGCCAATCCATCATTAATTGCATGCTTCCCTCTATTTCCATTTGCTCCATCCTGACCTGTATTACAAAATTCTTCAAATACCTCTTGTTAATCAACCTTTCTATTTCTTCTAATAATTGTCTATAATCATTGATATTATGATCATGGGTATTATGGAATAGGCAAAATTTATATTTGCTCTGTTTATCTAGTGGGGTAGACATGAGCTTAGGGAGAGCCCAGATATCTTGATCTTTGTAAGTCGCAAAAACCTCTGCAGGGCTTGCGGTCAATGAAGTCAACTTAGTTATATCTAGAGTGTGAGGTGGGCAACTTCTATCATTTCTTCCTCCACCTTGATTTCTTTTATTCGCTTCTTCTTGCCTTTTACTCTTACTTTCTCCTCTGAAGTTTTTGCTTGCCCTTCTTTTCTTTGTGAACTGATTAAAAGAATATGCATCATCTTGTCTGATGTACTTTTGGGCGATGGCCATGGCCTCCTCTAAGATGCGAAGTGCATGTCTACACAACGCTTTAAAGTAATCAGTATGGAAGGTGCCATTCTGCAGGGCTTCTACTGCCCTTGGCTGATCTAGTTACGTAACCTTTAGGGCTTCCCTGTTAAAACGAGCCATATAATCCCTCAAAGGTTCTCCTTCTTTCTGAGTTACACCCTCTAAACATTATGTCCGCTTCTCTACTGTAATACTGGCTACAAATCTTTGCATAAACAAGGTAGCGAGCTGTCCGAAACTGGCAATACTTTTTTCCTCTTCACTAGAGGCTATCAAACCACCTCATAGCTGCTCCCTCTAAGGACCCTCGGAAGGCCTTGCACAATACCTCATCACTTCCTATATGCAACTTTACTGCATGTTTATAATCCATCACATAGGCTCTAGGATTGATTTCACCTCCATATTTTTTTAAGATTGAAGGTTTAAATTTATTGGGCATTCTATATTCTTATATAGATCTAATAAAAGGGGATTTTAAAGTCAGCTTAAGATTCTTATCTATGGCCTTTTTATTTTTGTCCCCAGCAATCTCTTCTACAAACTTAATAGTCTCTCTAATCTCCTCATCATTTTGTTGACTGGCCGCTTCCTGACTATTCCAATTCTTATAATGAGAGGAAGATTCAGACAAAGATTCTTCATCCTCTCTGTTTCTTTTTCCAAGTCGCTTTCCTTCTTTTCTCCCCCTCATTGGGCTGTTTCGATCTTTATTAGTCCTGTTATCATGATGAAGTCGCTGACTTTCCTCAGTTCGATCTTTACTGCATACATGATGACTTCATCCTCGGCTAGGACCTTCTTCATTGCCACCTCCCGGTCTGATTATTTCTGACCTCACTTTCTCTCTACTTTTCTCAACTATGCGATCTTTGTTACGTGCTTTAGGTGGCGTTGATTTGAAGTCTAGCCTTCGATTAAGATCTACCCCAGGTACTACTTCGTTAATCGCTTGGGTATTGAGTGCCGGAGTAGTTAGCAGGGTTTGCAGCGATACAGCTTCTAGAGTTAACAAAATAGATTGATTATTGCTTGATGCTGGGACTATCGCGCTCAACTGTTGTAATGTCGATGTTATATCAGTAGGTTGGATTTATCCAGGAGGGGTAACATAAGTGTCAGTGCGAACTTCAACTCCTAGATGAACCTGAGAGGTTTTGGGATCTTTAGGGAGATTTTCCTGATTATTACCGTCTCCTGATTGAGCCATTTTCTTTCTATAGGTCACTATTTAAAAAGTATGAGAACAGATTTTGATTACTTGTTTCCCATAAACGACGCCAATTTGATGAAGTTGATTCTAGTTGAGGTAGAATAGTTCAATCTTCACCTAGTTGATTTTGAGTTAGTGCGACCTGTAAGAAAAGACAAGAGTTAAGTAGGCTAGGCTTAGTGCTTAGCAAAGCCACTCCGATGATCAAGTTAGTTGATTGACTTGATTTTGGTGAAACACTCTGTTTTGATAAGCTATTTTAGAATTTTTGAACGTTATCAGAGTATGAGTGTATTTGTATATGCGTGTACCTGTGAAGGTTGAGTTTTGAAGGTAGTTATAGATTATAAATCCTTACTAGGTCGAGTATGGATTCCTAGAATGAGTCAGATAGATATGACTTATTTCATATTTTTGCTTTGGATTAGGAAACGGACTAATGGTGATTTGGACCTTGTCCTTCTAATCTTTTGGACTTTTAGTCATATTGGGTTGGGCCTGGCCCATTTCTCTTTCAAATCCGGCTCGGTATCATTCATCCCTTATCAAATACAATTGTATATTAAAATCTTTTTTTTACCCATGAAACCAATCTAAGTGCAATATATTTCAATTATATAATATATTCGTACATAGTCAAATCCATTAAAATGAAGAAATTTTTCCCTAATCAATTTATATACACAATTATTTATTATTTTTTTCTATTCCAAATCGGAATTACTGGTTTGTAAACTGTAATCAATGGTTTTGGTCCAATTTTTAATAGAAATTGAAACCAAAACCAAACTCCTCATGGTTTCGGTTGCAAACCAAAACCAAAACCGAAAATCAATTTTAGTTTTGGTTTTATTTAGCTAGTTCCTGTCACAACCCAACTTTTGCGCAGAGACGGTCCTAGGGCATAGGTAACCATAAGGATACCGAAAACCCGTAGAACCCATACATATTAACAATCCAATGGAAATTCGGCATGGTATCAGCTATAATTACACTATAGTCCCAAGATCACAACCTGCATTTCAATCACATTTCTAATAGCAATCTCATTCCTTCACTACAATTAATCAATAATCAACTTTTCCATCATCATTCTCACTATTTAATTCACATGTCATATCGATCTCATCATTCAACAGTTGCTTTTATACTTATTATTACAACACGTATAACATATACATACCAGTTACAGTAACACCATTTACACACATGGAGCATCTAAGAGATTTTAATTTCATATACAAATAATTAACAAAAATAAATTATTACATTGTCTTGATAATACTCAAGGAAGGATGAATGCTTGAGGAATCAACTTGTTAATATCCATTACACTCCTAAACTTATTGTTTAACATTCACCTGCAAACATTAGTGAGTGGAAGGGATGAGCTTCAGGGAAAGCTCAGTGAGTAAAAAATAGAAAAGATTGTACTTGGTATTTAACATATTTACAATTTATAATAAGTTAAGGTATAATTCACTTAATGACTTGTAACAATAGCATGTGATCTAATAAGGCTTTTATTTAAAATGGAACATATTAAGCAAGTCTTAGTTGGAGTAGGACTTTGAGTTTCGGATTTGCAATAGATTACATATAAATGAAATATTTGACTTGTGAATTTTTTGGAGATTTAATTCGATCATATAAATAAATTTATAATTAAGCATTTTAAGTTTATAGACTTTTGGAATTCAAAAGGGTACATTCGTTCCTTAGATCCATTTATAATGGAATATATTTTTGGGACACATATTAATTTTGTAACAATTAGCATTTAAAGATGCTATCACTTTTAGCAATAAGGAAAAACATAAAGTACATTGATCTCATTGATCATGAGTATAATAAATCAGGGATTTTAATATCACTAGAATATAACATGTAACTTTCGATATGGTTAAAACATTTATAGATAATCCTCAATAGAGGTTGCATAACATAAGTGTTTAGAATTAGTTCTTGAGATTTCAATTTCTCCATATATAAGCACATTTTGGAATTTTATAAATTTTAGAATATAGATAGTTTTTATACAGTATATCTTTGACATAAAAACATATATACATATATATATGTATTGAAATTCATTTATCGTATTTATATAGATTTTCAAAATCAATAATTAATATATAATAGGAGTATTAAAATTTTAAAATAAAAACATACATATGTATAAGTCTAAGATTTTAATGAACATAAATATATACATATCTTTAAATTCTATACATTGTTAACAACATGATTTTATTAAAATTATATATTCATATACAATCGAGTTTAAAGATCAGTAATCCACGTATGCATATTAAAAGAATAATAGAGTTTATGGAACACATATAATTAACTTTAATAATGACTAAACACATTAAATAATAAATTGAATACAATTAATATTCTGTATCAAGTTAAAACATATAACTTAAGTATTTAAAAGATTAAAACTTAATTATAATATTTTCTACACCTTTATATAATAAGAAATATTATATCTATAAGAAAAATCATATATAACTAAATTTTATATCAATTAAAAACTCATTATCAAATAAATCATTTATAGTTAGAATATTAAATTTTTTTTATCAATAATGTAACTTAAGCATTTAAGGAATCAATTTTTCTAGAATTGATAATTCATACACTCATATAAGAGAATATCCATCTAGAATAAATTCATTTATATAGTTAAATATCATTATCAAGAAAACATATTAATAAATAAATCATATAAAATTGAAACTTTATATATTTCAAACCATTAAACTTGAATATTTAGATTAAATCTCATATACGCATATGTATATATAAATCTTAGAATTTATGGAAAATATGTTCAATTTAATTATTGACTTTAATGAAACACATGTAAATGGTTTTGAGAATTAATTGATCATTTCACTTTTAGGGTCTTATTGTCAAATACAGTAATGACTTCACGAACTTCATAATTAATTGGTTGGGTGGCCATAAACAAATATTCAAACGTTTTTGGGTTATCATATAATCAGAGTTAACATAGATCACTTTATGAATTGGGGTAGAGGCTCTCTTGAGCATACCCGAAGCAGAGGCTCTTGGTATGAGCATGCTCCCATATAGTTGGGGTAAAAGCTTTTGTAGCATACCCGAAACAGAGATCCATTTGTAAATATGCTCCTATATCATATAATTAGGGTAGAGGCACTTTTGGCATTCTTGAGGCAAAGGTTCTTTTTATAACGTACCTCCATATCATATCACATATATTAAATTCCTATGTGCATACAGTCTAAAGTATTACTTACATCAGACAGGGATCTCTGTTTCAAGTTTTGGGTTCTCATAGTTCAAATAATTTACATGAGATTCAGGGTTCACATATATTTATAGAAGAATTATCACACTTTGATGAACAAGGTTACTCAATGTAGCACATGAAACATATAGATGGTACTTATGGTGTTCAAGGCTAAATGGTTTATCAATGCTCGTATTACCATGAAGTATGTAATTAATTCTTATGAAGAAAGATATTAATTGTCAATTTATTTTTATATATCATTTCTCATATATTTTGATTCTTTAACCTAGTTATGGAAATTCTATATTAATTATACAGATGTATATACTTGGAACTTATATTTATAAACTTTAAAAGTTTTAAGTCAATTTTCTTTTTACTATTTGCGATTATAAAATGGAAATATGTAAATCCTTTATAACATACTTCAGTATGTATGATTCTTATTTGTTTAAACAATTAACGTTAGATCAAAGTTTAATATAATTTTATATATATATATATATATAGATATATAGCTTGGAAATTGTACACATACTTTATGAAATTTCTATGAATTTCCATTAATTTTGTAAAAGATAATTTATAATATATATGTCGATATTTTTAGCACTTATGAATTATTAAGGGAATTTATATTTCAATACACATATTATAATAAAATTTGAAAATGAAATAAACTTGATTTATCTAAGAATTTCGAATTTAATTGTAATATTAAATTATTCACTCATCTGGGCTGTAGGTTACGATTTAACTAAATATTCACTTCCGGTAGTTATCATTTGAATTATCCTTTAATGTTCTCCTAAGAATGTAATATTATTTATCATATACAATTATACAATTTATTATATATTTCTAAAGTTATCTACTGAAATTTCGGTAGCACTTTTGCTAAAACTAGACTTAACCCTTTAATAATATATATTTAACTCATCAACAAATCGCAATCAAATGGTCCAACCCGGACCTCCAATACATTAATCTCATCCGCCATTTTATCCATTCTTTACTAAATTAACATCTAAAATAATTCAATAAAATCCTTAATTCATCAATTTAATCTTTCAAATAATCTTCAATAATTATCAATTCTCATTCGATTAGTAATCAAACTTAATCAATAATTATATCAATACCTTAATTTAACCTCCATTTATCCACCAATAATTTTCAATAATCATCTAATTAATAATATAACTCAATTCAATTACTCAATTATGCTAATTAAACCATTATAAATTATATACCTAAATTCTAACAAATAAATTCATAATTCGTTATCTAAATACAATTAAAAGTCGAGATTTATACCAAGGGATTTGATTTAATGAGCCGGAGTTATTTTCCGAAAATGCCCGTTCAGAGGTCGCCAGAATTCGATCGTAGGAAAATTATCATCGGCGGTCGTTGACAATGAAATAGATACCAAAATGCTCAACTCAGTACGTAGAACTCGAAAATGTTTGTTACTTTCGTTTACTCGCCAGAGAACTACTAGAAATGGCATCGGCAGCCGCAGGAGTCGCTGGATTTCGGTCAAAATTAAAAATTGTCTAAAATTAGTAAATGATATACCAAATTGAAGCACTGTGAGGCCTCACCCAAACACCGGTCCAATCCGCTAGAGGGGATCGAAATGCTCATTCGAGTTTGAACTCACGATGGAACCCTCAGGTTCGGATCGGTTAATTTTGAAAATGAATTTGGGAGTCGCCACCTTAATTTTATTTTTATTTGGGAAAAATTAAGGAAAAACCCATTTGACTCTAATTATTTATCCAATGGAAAAAAGTACACTAGCCTCAATTACCAAAGAGGATTCGGGAACTAGGTTTTCGGTTCATTTCAATAAAACAAGTTTGGCAAGTTTAAATACATAATGACTTAAAATTATTTCATGAATCAATATAAATGAATGAAAAATAATGAATTAATTAAAATAAATAAAGCAATAAAGAAATTAAATACAGAAAGTAAATAAGAATGTTAAATTTACAAAGTAAATCAAAATAGGGGATACTTTCTCTAGCCCTTATGGGATTCTAGGAAAGCAACACATTCCCCAAAATTAATCCAAATAACAAAAGTAAATAAACAAAGAAATGAAAGAAAACACAAAAAAAATATGCAAAGAAAGTGAAAGAGGAAGAAAATTCGTTTTAATTGGATTTGATGCTTTCAGACAAGCATGCCTACATATCCCTTCGAATGAGAATCAAAATTCACGTAGTTCACCCTTCTTGCGAAGAGAGTTGTTTAAGCCTTAACCTTTTATCACGTTTCAGTTCATTGATTAAAAGGTGAGTTGGTTAATTTTAATCAAACAGAATTCACCAAGTTGTTAATTAGGTCAGTTTTAATTAATAAACAAGAAGAGAAAAAGAACAAGTTAATTATTTCAATTTCTAATTAACATGCCTCTTAAAGTGATAAAAAGAAAGGGATTAGAAGAGAAATGGATCATATAAAGGAAAAGGGGAAAGCAATAACTAAGCTAGAATAAAAAAAAATAAAAGAAAGGGAATAAAAGAAAAGGGAATATGCAAAGGGGAATAACAATAAAGCAATATAAAAGAAACTAAGCTAAAAAGAAAAAGCAAACAAAACAACAAAGAAGCAAAACAAACTTCAAAAAAAATAAATAACTAAATGAAAAAGGAAGAAAATAAATACCTTTTGAAG
>CATKHJ010401735.1:0-15514 GCA_949750685.1 Vernicia montana | reverse complement strand
TATAAATATTAATTTATATATATACAAAAAATATAATAATTTATAAATATATATAAATATATAGTAAAAATAATAATAATTTATATATATATATATATATATATATATATATATATATATATATATATATATATATATATATAATTAATATAACAATAATAATAACAATAATTATTATTATATATAAGGAAAAATGAAGTCGGGTGTAGATATTTTTATTTAGGAGTTGATATGAGCAAGTTGACTTTTTTTTTTCCCACTTGAAAACGGATTTCTGTTTATGAAAACGAGTTTCTAACTTTTTTAAATTACAGAAACGTGCCTGAAACGTTTCGGACAAGTTTCCATGAGTTTCCAATCAGGAAACGTTTTTGAAACGCGGAAACGCGACCTCCTGAGAGTTTCCGTGCATCATAGGTACTAATAAATCACCACAAGATAAATTCTCAGAAAAGAGAGGTGGGTCACAAATGACACATTTAAGTACCAAATTTTTCCTTAACCAGAATTTTACCAAGACAAGTAATTTAATAGCATAATAATTCATTACAACTATACCCGACAATAGCTATTAAATAGACATAAAAAGAACATCATAATTTAACGAGATTCGACCAATTATGCCTACGTCCTCGGACACTACCAAAATAATATTTCAATATAGTAAATAAATATTACAAAGAAAAGAAAGAGAGAGAGAGAACAACAAAAGCCTTATAATACAAATGGGCTTAGTTGTTTTTGGGATAATTTAACAAATGAGGAGGAGACTCCTTTTATAGCCTTAGTCCCCCCTCTCATATCCCACATCTATTCGATGTGGGATATTTGCTTATTACAAATGAGCTAAATAAGTCCACAATTGTGGGATGAAAAATGAACCATAGGAGCCAAAGTCAAACTCCTCAGGAAGGGATTCCAACAACATCAATGCCAAATCTTCATCTTCAAAAGTTATATCTAAATTCACTAAATTAGCTACTAGCTGATTAAAATTGGTGATGTGTTCATTCATCGTGGTACCCGAAGCATAAGTGAAGCGAAATAGTCTTTTCTTCATATGCAACATATTTTGACTGCTTTTCTTCAAATATTTCTCCTCCAGTGCCTTTCACAATTTACTTGCAGAAGTTTTCTTAGAGAATATGTACTTCTGCTCTCTGGAAAGACACGAACGAATTGTACTACATGCCACATGATTGATGGTCTACTATTCTTTCTCCTTAACATCATCTGGTTTCTTTTCTTCAATGGCAATGTCTAGACCTTGTTAAAAAGAGCATCTAAAACCTTACTTTACCACATACCGAAATGTTCGGTGCCATAAAAAATCTCTACTGTAAATCTAGCATTTGTCACAGTAGTTCTTGCCAAAATTGACGATGATAAAACTTTTGATGTGGATGCCATTTCAACTTCAAATTCTATTTAATAGCTGTCAATGCAGAATGTCAATTAGCCCAAGAAAATCTTTTCTGATGTGGAAGATCAGTCTAAACTGCAACCACAAAGCATACTAAAATAAACCAAGAGCTCTGATACCAATTGTTGTGAAATTCGGGTTATTTATACTAATAATAATAAATTCACCTTGAAACTATTGCACAGGTGAATATAGTGAGAACGATTGTACTAACAAATCACCACAAGGTAAATTCTCAGGAAAGATAAATTTTCAGGAATGAGAGGTGAGTCACAAAAGACACAAGTACCAAGTCTTTTTTTAGTCAGAATTTTACCAAGATAAATAATTTAATAGCACAATAATTCATTACAACTATACCCGATAATAGCTATTAAATAGACATAAAAAGAATACTAGAATTTAACGAGATTCGGTCAATTATGCCTACGTACTCAGACACTACCAAAATAATATTTCAATATAATAAAAAAATATTACAAAGAGAAGAAAGAGAGAGAGAGAGAACAACAAAAGCCTTAGAATATAAATGGACTTAGTTATTTTTGGGATAATTTAACAAAGGAGGGAGAGACTCCTTTTATAACCTTAATCCTCTCTCTCATATTTCACATCTATTCGATGTGAGATATTTACTCATTACAAATGAATCAAATAAGTTCACAATTGTGGGATGAAAAATAAGTCATAGAACCAAAGTCAACACCTACATCATTTATAGAGAAACTATATATTGAGTATAATTACATTTAAATGTTATAATTTTTACCAATTTTTGAAGTAGCTGGTGGTTAGATTGGAGTTGTACTTTTGTTGATCCATTCTCACACATATCTGAATATGATACTTCACCCAAAGGTATTTAATGGTTGGAAGAAGGTCATATTCACTTGGATTTGGAATCCCTAGTAAAAAGTCAAGACCTTTATTGGGGCTGAGGGGTCTTTTGAAGTAAAGGATACGCACAGTACCCTTGAAACGACCATAGAATCAAACACATCTCTTTAGATATTAGAAATTAAGAATAGATGGCAACCCATCATCTATACTCTCAAAATCGACCTCACAATTGGACAAAGACTAGGCTTTGTCATGCAAATCACAAACATCCACCATCCTCCTTTCCTTCACCAAATTCATCTTTACATCATCCCGACAAATAATTTAATAATTCAGTAATTGAGTATTTATATTTAAAATGATATTAATTAATTTTTATGGAATGAAGTTTAAATCTTTAAAATAAATAATTTATATCAAAATAATTCCTTATTAAGACAGCTACTTGGCTCGATTTGGAAAAATATCAAGTTAACAAGTTTGGGATGGAGATTTTGTCATCATACATGATTCAGGTGGTCTTTAGTAAAACTGAAAATTAAGTGCTGAATTGTAAGTACTTAATAATATAAGTGATATAGTTTTTAAAATGTAAATTATTTAAAAATTTAATCACTTATTGTACTCAGTTAGAAATTTTAAGTTAAATATTTTAACTTATCATTTTAAGTGGTTTTTGATTTAATTGAAAACTTTAAGTTGAGATTAATTTATGTTATCAAACTATGTTAAAACTAATAAATGCTAAAAATATTATATTAAGTAATAGTTGGGTTATCAAACGCCTCTTAAGTCACACCCAATTTTAGTTTTGAATTCTCTTATTAATGTATCGGTCATAACATTCTGAAGCCCCTTTCTGCATAAACCAAGTCTCTCAAAAAGTTTACCAAATGAAAGAACTATATACTAAAAAACAAGACACAAGTGCGTGAATGACATGTAAAGAGAATCTATTATTAATTTATGATTTGGAAATATTAGGCTACTTAGTCAGCCCAATTGACATAAAGAAAATGACCCATAATTAACCTTTAAAAATTAAATTCCATCATCATAAGGAAATGAAGTGGAATCTAACCACTCATCACCAGAAATAAAATATGATACAGTAAAATTATAAGCATCATTATCATCCATCAAATGAAATCCAGGCCAATTAACTCTATTATCAGTAGCAGAACCAGGCCCATAATTATTATACTCTCCATAATACAATGTGTCCAAGCCTTGATCGTCAGACCACTTACTCCACCCCATTGGATCAATAAAATCATCAATGTAAGATTCAAGAATTACTGTTCTTGAATAAACCTTCCATGGCCTTCCAAGATAGCTTTTAACTCTAGTCGAATTCGAGTACAATTCATCGGTAGCTAGAATCGAACAATTCTGTATCGAAATTCCAGTATCCTCTTCAGGGATTTCTCGAGATTGAGCAGTAATTACAATGAATTGACCAGGCAATGGCATTTGAGAAACAATGTTGCAAGCTTGGAAGACTACTGCAGCATTACCAAATATGTAATCTATCGTACCATAAATGTCACATTCTCTATAAAATTGTCGAAATGTGTGTACATATAATGTGTCTTGATACCCATTAATTGTGCATCTATACATTGCTGATAGATCTGCATTTATGCGAAGAGCAACTGCTTGGTGTTTCTTTGGTCCTGCTGTGTTTTCAATTGTTATATCCCTTGCCAAGAAACCTTCACCGGATACAGCTGCAAAAAGTATAGTAGTAAAAATACAATTAGCATAATGTTGTAAGAAAAGTAGGTGCTTAATTAAATGTATTCTAAAAGAAGGAAATGTATACGAAAAATGACTCTTCCAACCTCGCAATATAGGAAAGTTTCACACCTAAAAGAAAGATTCAAACTTGACATTTTATGGTCTGAAGACAATTTCAGTATCATCGGATCAAAAGTTGATTGGTATATAACATTGAAATATCCACACTATATAATATCATATAAAAATATAAGTTTTTTAATAATATAAAATTATTAAAAATAAAGTGGGATACTTGCATCAAACACAATTCCACCCCCTTATATTTTTTGTCCTATCCAAACCCAACCCATTCCTAGGAGGATAAAGCAATAGCAAAATCCAACCCGCCCTGCCCATTGTATTTTAGGGAGAGAGGAAATCATTACATTATTGATACACATTACTGAAAAAAGATTAAAAGAAACAAAGATTAGGTAGATTTGTCTCAAGGGGACACCCGGGCGGCTAAGCACCATGGCTTAAGACCAAATGGTAATGGATCAATTCTCAGTTGTGTTGAAAAAATTGATAAATTATTAAACTGGAAAATTTTTACCTACACTAAGTATATGTCTCCACCTATACACCAAACTGATAGATGATTGATACATATTTATTAGTTTAAATAATTTAGTACGTGTCAATCATTCAATGCTAAAGTGTAAAATACTTATGCATACGTGTCACTTTCTTATTTATTGTGGTGTATACAATCAGTATATATAAGAATTATCTTATTAAACTTGACTTTGCATAGCAAATGTCTTTAGACGTTATCCACAGTGTCCGTTGCATACTAATAATAATAAAAATAAAATAAAAATAAAGATTAGGTAGATTCCATGAAACAGAGCTGGCCAAGTGGGAGGTAATACTCATTAGGCACCAAAAAAAGAAAAGAAAGGCAAAGCAAATTTATTTTTCACCAAGAAAACAGTTAAAGAAGATTAAAAGGGTAATTAAGAAATAAGTAAATGTTTAAACCTTACCAAGAGTTGCAGATCTGAAAGTGGTCCAACCATCATCAACACTTCTGTTACCAGTAATGAATGTAACATCACTTCCATCTCCAATTAAAACAATATTAGTCTTAAAACTTGGAATTTCAACATTCTCCTCATATACTCCTTCTCTAACAAAAATAATTACTCTATCAAAACTATTATTTGGGGCAAAATTTATAGCATCAGTGATTGTACTAAAATTCCCACTCCCATCTGCAGCTACTGTAAGAACTTCACTAGGATCATATTCATCATCATCGTCATTTCTCTGCAAAATCCGGCGATCTTTTTTCGAAACCCAGTCTGGAAATCCTAAAAGACGGCGATTTTTGTTACCCTTATTAGGATTTGGAGCAGGGAGCATTGAGAGAGAGTTACTTACATGTTTGTAAGTACTAATTAAAGAATTTACTAAAACAGGCTTAAATGGACCAGAAGCAGAGTCTAATCCTTCTAAGCAAGTGTTTTTGTTTGTGAGTGCTGCACTAAGATAGGCTCTTGCATCAGCTAATTTTTTAGAATTGTTTTCTTTGATTCTTGAAACTGATCTTTGTAAAGAAGATACTGTGATTTGGTGAAGTTCTTTGCAATCTTGAATTGTCCCTCTCTGCTTTTCTATGATATTTGATCTGCTGGCTGTTGAAAATAGATTGGTTAGCTTTCCAGCTTCGGAAATTGCTGTTTGAAGTGAGTGGAGAAGATAGGTGAGAATGTTTGGACTGATGTTTATGGAGATTGAGAGTTTTAATGAATCAAAACAAGCATCTGGGTAAGGTCTGCTATTGCAGAAGTTTCTTAAGGAAGAAAGATGGGTGTCTAGAGAAGTTGCAGAAGATGTGTTGTGAGCCAATGTGGAAGTGAACAAGATTGGAGAAAGAAAGAGGAGAATCAGCTTTTGAATTGAGAGAGCCATTAGAGTTGATGCAAAAAGGAGGAGAGTTCTCTTTATTAAAGGTATTAAGAGTACCAATGAGTTAAGTGGTACTAACTGGAGTCGTTCCCGGCTGAAAGGTGTCAATTTTCAGTTACAGTCGCAGCCAAATTAACAATAAAAAAGGGTCGTTTAAGAGTAAGAGACAATTGAAGAAAATTTATTGGTATTGTCTCGTTTCTAAAAGTGAAAGATTATAAATTTTTAATTTCAATTGAAGTTTTTTGATACAGTAATATTAAAATTATTTTCAAAATTGGGTAATTTTGAATTTAAATTTCAATTAAAATGAATAAAAATTAATCTTTATCTAACAATTATTCATATCTTTGAGTTTTCTTCTAAAAAAATTAAATAGTTTACTGTTTTATAATATTTACAGAGTAACTTATTCGAAACAATGTATTATGTAATTCTTTTTGACATTACCTTTCTCTTTTATCAAAAACTTAAAGTTAAATTAATAAAAATAATATTCATCAGCGTTTAATTAATTAAAAAAAAAAAAAAAAGAATTGGAGACAAGGGGCTAATGAATGTCTAAGGAAACATAACACTGCTGCATTGATTTTGGTATACTTTGAATAATGTAATGAAATTACATGGAATCTAGTGACGGTGGTCTTTGAATTTTAATAGTAATGACAATAACATGGTATACAAAAATATAAATTTATTTTCTTTCTATTTCACGAGGCTCTGCACAGCACTACATTTGACGTGTTGATTAGTTCTAATTGTTTCCTTTGCCCTTTTCCATATTGTTTGTCATTTTGTTCCTAGTTGGAGTTAAAAATAATAATAAAATAAAATAAAAACTATAGGATAAAATAAAAGAAATGTTAGAAATATTTTTCACGCATGTAAGAGAAAACAAAACAGCAGCAGATAGGCTGCATGGTAATGGGGTGGGTGACCCATTTTTCCAAGTACTAGTACTAGAAAATTCACAAGGAAGAAAGAGTTAATTGATATAATCAATTACTAATTACAATTAATTTTATATATTTGAAAATTCTTTAAAAGATGGAGAAGTTGCATATTTTGATTCATATATAATTTTCTATTTTATGAAACATATATATTAGATATATTTTAACCTTATAATAATATAGCATAAATTATATAGTAATTAATGGTTAATTAGTAACAAACCCTGAGTTTGGTAGGGAGATTAATTCAATTGTAAAACAATGGAGTTTTTTTTTTTTTTTTTGCCAAAGTAAAGCAATGGAGTTCAAGTTATGATAATTGGAGCCATGAATTAATTGATTGTTGGCCCAAAACTAGAAGTACAGAAGGAAATTATTGGTTGCATCTGCTTAATTAGGCTGTATCTATAGATCTTATTGTAAAGTGTTTTGCTATGTTTTGAAACCTGGACCAACCCAGTCGATTCAACTGAAAAAATTAGAAATTAATCTTTAAATTTCAGACCGATTTGAGTAGTTTTCATAACGAGCGTTTATAATATGTAACGAACGTTATTTTATTATTTATTTGAAAATTTTTAAAATTCAATTAATTATAACGTTCGTTCAGAACATATAACGTGCGTTAACCATTTTAGTTTGACCCTTGATTTGATTTCAATTGAACATTTGATTCTTAGCTCTCTGTTTTTACCGATTCGAAAATCAAATCAAATTTCAAAACATAGGTGTTTTGTCCTCATGTTACGTATACCCAATTTTTTTCCCAAAAAAACAGTACATTTTGGGTCATATCTCTCTTATTTATCTCATAAGGACCCAATCAATCAAATTGATAAGCAATTACAACAATTTTATTTTTAAGATGATGTATATACATCGTGTATAAAATATAAAGTTGAATATAATACTGAAGTAGATTAATTTTTTTCAACCCATATTTGTCTCTTACTCAAATCAGTTTGATTCTTAACACACACACTTGTAATTAATATTTCTATTATATATAATATTTCTTAAAAAAATAAATTTTCAACTATCAAATATTCATATAAAATTTATATTTAATAGAAACATAAATCAAATCTGAATTCTTATTCTTAGTACTCAGCTTTTTGGTGATGGTAATAATACCTCCTTGCATGCATGCATGCACGCACATATTTATGCAACTTGAGGTTTGTCTTGTGATAAAAATTCACGAGATAAAGTCAATTTGTGATTAATTTTTTGTCCTTATATCTGCCAATAACATTCACATGATGAGATTCTTTAATTATTATGTTATATACATATATTTTCATGGTTATTTATCTGTTAAGTGGCCTGCTGTATCCAACTGACTTTTTTTTTTTTTTTTTTTTATTTTTTTATTCCTAAATTTACTTCTTTGGATCAAATGAATAATCATGGGAAAGAAATGAAAAATGGGAACAAAATTATTATTATTATTATTATTTTTTTTTTGTGAAAGAAAAAGCAGGGGTATTCATTTAAGACAAGAAGAGAACATATATAATGAAAGTTGCATGAATTTGGTTTATTGAATTAATGCAGTGGCAGGGGTCTTTGAACTGGTATATAATAATACTCATAATAACATATATAAGTATAACCAGTGAATTTTGACGTGATATTAGAATTATTTTCAAAATTAAAAAATTATAAATTAAAATCCTACTTCAAATTACATTAATAAAAAAATTCATAATTTCATGTATACACATGTAAAGATAAATTTATATATCCTTTCTACTATTTCAAGAGAGAGAGAGAGACTGTTAATAATATGTAAATTTTTTTTTGGTAAATTTCTCTTCTTTTAGATTTTTTTTTATGAGAAATGAAATGAAATGATTAATAAATATTTTTTATTTGTAAGTTTAAGGGATAAGAAACAACATTAGTTTTTTTTTTTTTTTCCCAAAAGAAACAACATTAGTTAAGGGTAAAAGAGTATTATTAAAAAGTTATTTTTAGTAATAAATAAAGGTATTTCTTGTTCCCTCAATTCTTAGAAATATAGGTTTAAAGTGATAATTAATGACGGAGTTAGGAGAACTGAAGGTGGCCAGGGCCCTCTAACCTTCAAAATATAAAAAGAATTTAAGTGTAAAATTATAAAAATTTGACTATTATATTTTTTCCCCTTATTTTAGATGAATTTTTTTTTTAAAAATATATAGAAAATTTTCTTTATATATATTACCTTAATGTAAATTATGATATAAGAAATTTGATTCTCCATAAAAAAATTTTTTTGGCTCCGCCACTAAGATAACTAATCCCTTATCATTTCTTGTCCAAATTAATTAAATTCCAAAAATACAAAAAAAATTATTATCCCATCTTATTTTCCTTTCTTTCCTTATTATTATTTTTTTTTTTTGCCAAGGCCTGAAAAAGGAGCTTAAGGTTGTCAATAGTGTATGATTTTAAGTTTGACTTTCTATAAATGTTATAATTAAAAGAGAAAGAGAGAATTATTGCTAATGAGTTATTGTTAGACTGAAAAGAGTTCTCACTAATGAGTTTTGATTCATTTGATTTAATCATCAATTGTTAGATATAAGGCTGAACATTTGGTCGGTTCGGTTCAAAATCAAACCGAACTGAAATAACTGAACTTATAATTTACTAAAACCGAACTGAAAACCAAAATTTATAAAAACCAAACCGAATTGAAAAAGTTTGGTTTGGTTCGGTTTGACTTTTTTTTTTAATAATATATATATATATTTATTATATATATTAAAATTTCGGTCGGTTCGGTTCAAATCAAAATTTTTTAGTAAAAACCGAACCAAATCAGTGAAAAAATTAAATCAAACCAATCGGTTCAATTTAATTTTTCGATTTCGGTTCGATTTTGCTCACCCTTAGTTAGATAGTTTATATTGATTAAATCCATGTGACTTCCTTATCAAAAGGCAAAAGAAAAAAAAAATTCAAGATTTTCGGTGCTGAAGAAAAAGGCGATTTATATATAAATAAAACAAGAAATTTTTTTAGGTAAACTCAATCTATTATCTCACATGTAGATCAAGTCAATAGAATTAAGATATGTTAGTAAATGATGCCATATAAGATAAATAATTTAATTTAATTTAATCATATTTAAAAATACATAAAAGCCTTTTTTATTGTTAAAAAAAACCAAAACCAAAAATCATTTCACCAAAGTCTTTTTCATCCAAACCACAGCACTTAACTGTAGCTGCCGTCGGCCAACAATGAAAGTTTTTCATATCAATGGAAATACCATTTCTCTCACAGTCTTTTATGATTTCACTTCAAATACAAATTTAAATTAAATTTGGGATTGTATTTCATTTTCATTTGTAAAACAAACAAATCACATATATTGCATTAAAAACAATACAACCCAGAAAAGATTTAGAATTAATAATAAATATCTTGTAATTAATCAAATAAATAAATAACTATAAAAATAATGTAGACAAATGAATGAATATATTCTAGCATTTGCGATGGGCCCTTGCGAAATGAATTTTAGCACCAAAAGGGACTGTTGGGACTCCTAATTAATAACTATCTTCTAGCTTTGAAACTTAATTAGACCAACTACCCCAATTTCTTACTTTGAATTACAAAAAGACATGGAGAGAGAGATTCTCAAAGCAAATAAAAGTATATACAGAGAGACATAGAGAGAGAGAGATGGTTACTTTGAATTAGAGGCATCATAGAAGAGAGTGAGAGAAATGGTATTTCCATTGATATAAAAAACTTTCATTATTGGCCGGGGGCAGCCACAGTTGAGTGTTGTGGCTTGGATGAGAAAGGCTTCGGTGAAATGATTTTTATTTTTTGTTTTTTTTACAATAAAAAAGGCTTTTCTGTTTTTTTAAATATGATTAAATTTAATTTAATTACTTATCTGATGTGGCAATATTTGTCAACATGTTTTATTTCTATTGGCTTGATCTATGAATAAAATGATAGACTGAGTCTAATTAAAAATTTCTCATAAAACAAACAAAGTTATCATTTATGTTAACCTATTACATAAATTGCATTAGACGACACAATACTTAAATATTGTAACGTATTGTAGGACCCCACATACGGCAAACGACAAAACTAGTGTAATAATATTCATGTAAACAATGACAACAAAGTTAGTCATCATCCAATGAACGACACATCACTTAAACAAACAAAATTGTCTTACGACATATCGTTTGCCATTATGCATTTAATGTGAACAACAAAATATCAAAAGCAATTCAATATCAAATGACACATCATTAAACAAAACTCATCGTGCGAATGTTGTTTAATGCAAAATCCCTAAGTTCTTCACCTACCTTGCAAATCCCCAATTCACCTCTTGAAAAACCCTAAAATTCAGAATCTTGCAGCCTAATTCCAAAGGGTAAATTGCATTATTGGTTGCTAAATTTTACTTCCAATTATTCAAAGAAGCTTGATTTCAAAATTGCATTGTACTGGAGAAATTGGATATTTCCATTAAAATTATTAGGGTTAGGTTTTAGGGAAAAGATAATAACCTAATAAATGTCTCTCTTCAATTTGCAAACATCTATAAAGTTGGTTAGTAATCTGATCCTGAATAGATTTTCCTTGGGCGAAAAGTTTTAAATCACAGAATTTCATTTCTATTTTTCAATCCAGACCCAGGGGGGGGGGGGGGGGGGGGTGGTGTTGGGTGTTTACTCTTCAATTCCTAAATGGCTAAATTATTAAATTTTAAAATACTTTAATCCCTTAAATTCCTAAAATCTTATATATTTTTGTTTGTTTATTATAAATCCTTAATATAGGATTGAAAACTTGGGGAGAGGGATTTATAAATCTAATCAGCTTCTACCTGTTCTTGAAGCAGTATCCAAGGAGGTTGGACAAGAAGCAACCAACTGGGCCATACAGGTAAAATTCATAGATTCTTCAGTTTTAGGATTTTAAATCACAAGTATGCAACTTCATTCTTCTATTTATCTTTTAAAATTCATTCTTTTAATATAGGAAGTAATAGTGTTATCCCCTTGGATTGCTTTTGCAGTTCGCCTGAGGCCTGGTGTTTGGGAATATGTGCAAGTGAATGTTCAAGCACCCATTGTTGTGGAGCTGCATGTGTCCAAGTATCTTCAATTAAAAGAGAAGCTCATTGATGGAAGGTGAGTTAACGTTAGGTTCATTTTTTTTTTTTTAGAGTAAAATGTTTGGTTTTCATCTTGATCATATTATTATTGTCTATATTTGCTCTTTTCTTCATTGTTTGCTCAGAAGGCTTTAATGTTGATTTCTTTAATGTGGCAACAACAACAGCAGTAACTTTGTGTTTGAGTTGGACTTTGAGCCATTCTCTGCTTCTGTACATAGATCTACTCTTAATAAGTTTATTGGGAATGGCATGGACTTCCTTAATAAGTTTTTCACCACATTTCAGCAAAAATATGTTGTGAAAAGGACAGTAAGCTCCAACTGCTTCAATTCCTCCAAACCTGCTCCTACAATAACATGGTATACCTATATCTAGAGCCCATTTTACTATTTCAAAAAATTTACTTCTTTGAGTATCACTTGTAAATTGCTCTTCAATTGGTTAGAAAATAAAGATGCTTTCAGTAGAAATGTAGTAGTAAAATTTAATATCATATGTTTTTTTTTTTTTTTTTTTTTTTTTTTTGTTGTTGTTGTTGCAGACTTTGATGCTGAATGATAGAATTCAAGACCTGAATTCACTCCAATTTTCTCTGAGGAAGGTAGAAGAGTATATGTTTTCACTTCCGCTTGATTTGCCCTACTGTATGTTCCACCACAAGTTCCGAGAGATTGGTTTGGAGAGGGGATAGGGAGATACTGCAGAGCGTGTGTTTGAGATGGTTCAACATCTTATGGACCTTCTTCAGGCACCTTACCCTTCCACTCTTGAGAAATTTCTTGGGAGAATTCCTATGGTCTTCAATGTTATGATTATGTCTCCTCATGGATACTTTGCTCAAGATAATGTTTTGGGATACCCTGACACTGGAGGACAGGTAGAGGTTCACAAGCCTAATACTATTGACTGGTAGAATATAATGAGAACTTACTAATTTTAGTTGCATTCTTCTTTTCAGGTTGTTTATATTTTGGACCAAGTTCGGGCCCTAGAGGTTGAGATGCTTCATCGTATAAGACAACAAGGACTTGATATCACCCCTCGGATCCTCATTGTAAGTTTTAAGTCTGTATGATGCAAATTAACCATTTGATACTTAATCCTTGTGTCATTTTTGCAAATTACTCGACTCCTGCCATATGTTGTAGGAACTACTTAGGGTCAGCGTCTTGAGAGAGTATTTGGAACAAATCATTTAGATATACTTCGAGTTCGTTTTAGAACTGAGAAGGGAATTGTCTGTAAATGGATCTCAAGATTTGAAGTGTGGCCTTACTTGGAGACTTTCACTGAGGTTAAAACTTATAACCAACAAAGGCATCTTCTTCGTATTAGCAATGTTATTTTGATTCCTTACTGATGAGTGTGAATTATGCTATTAATATTAAGAGTGATTGTTACGATTAATCCATCTATTGTTTTGTTTATGTTTTGATTTTCTTTGTTTTGTTAAACTTTTACTTTCTTAGTTTGTTTCATGTTTTCTTAGATTCTTTAGAAGTTTTTTGTCACATTCCACTTTTGGCGATGTGACGGTCCTAGGGCATGGGTAACCATGAAGGTACCAACAACTCGTAGAATCCAACTACTCGATATTACAATATATTCAATACCAATATTTTCCGTAAACAATAATATTTAATTTCAATTCGAGGATCAATAACAATAAGGACTTAATAACAATAATCAATAACGATCGGGATTTAATAGTGGTGAACAATAACAGTTGTAATTCCTTAACAATGAATAATGACAGTTGAGATTCAATAACAGTGAACAATGACAGTCAGAATTCATTAGCAGTGAACAATGACAGTAGGAATTTAATAACAGTGAACAAAGACAGTCGAGATTCATTAGCAATGAACAATAACAATCAATATTCGATGTCAGTGATCAATAACAGTTAGGATTCAATAATATCATTTTAGCAGAAATCGCAGTTTTAGGAGCGATGTGCTTCCCAATGTAAACAGTGGAGTGGCGGCTAATGCCTTGCTCACTCATGTCAGTAAACAGTGGAGTGGCAGCTATGGCTTGCACACTCATAACAGTATAAAGCGTAAGACTGATCAAGTCTCACGGCTAGGACCACCCCTCCTAGCTGAGACGGATACACTCACCTTATCCGCAGGCTTTTCCCGTGTGCACACAGTTTGATGTAATACCCACATCAGTAGGAGATTTCTGCTTTCAGTAATACAGTATGATCACTTTGAATCCAATAAGTAAATGTTTCAATGGTTTGAAATAACAATATACAATAATGAATCACATAAGATTCAATAGAAGATAAACTGTATACCAATAGAAATTACATATGATTCAATGAAAAGATCGACATATGAAAGATAAATATTTTTACAGTATTTATATGAAGTACAGTTTGGTGGATTAAGGAAATTTATTTAGTAGCATCCCACGTCCGTGGGTCTGCCCGTGGACTAAGGGGATTTTTGATATATAACTCAATTAGTTCCCTAAAAGAACATGACTATGAGAACAACTTATCAATTAGGATACTTTGGATTTCCAAAGAAAAGTTATTGGTTCAAGATTGGATTTAGTACAATGAAAAGATTAATATGAAGAAGATAAACTCTTTTACAATATTCAATTTGAGTACAGTTTTAGTACTCATAGTCAAGTAATAGGAAGTAGACTAAAGGCCTCAATAAAAGAATTCAATTAACAGTAAATAGGCCAAAGGCCCCATTAAAAGGATTCAAGTATCAGTAAGTAAGCCAAAAGTCTCATTGAAAATGATTCAACAACGATAGTTAATAACGGTCGGTATTCAATTCACTTTTCCCTTTTCTATTGAGAAAACTTTAATTGATTTATCTGGATATCGCAATAAATAATCTTTGTTTAAACTTATTCACTGATAACTTTCTCATTATATATATTTTCTTTTTTATCAGTATAACAATGTTGAGGCGAACATACAGTTTCCCTCAATTACTATATCTTATACCACTTTTACTTTAGCTTGTAAATCCATTGTGTCGTAATCTCTTCACATTTATCTAACCATGCACAATTTCCACTACCCAATAGTTTCATTGTCCTTACAATTTTCTGTACAATACTATATTTTACACTTGCTATTTCAGCATATACAATTTTGTTTAATCAATATCTTATTGACCTGTCTTGGTCATATTCTATGTTCTTCATTTTCTACCACTTTTACTCTATTCCTTGATCACTTATTCTTCATTAAACATAATTTCTCACCAGAATACCTTTATTTCAGTCAGTAAGGTTGTACCAATACGCAATGTACACACATTCCTTTTATCAGTTATATCTTTATAACCTATTCACATTTCTCTTTACTTTTCCCATTCTGTTAAGACTTTCATTAAGTCTAATGAAAGTTACTCATGATTTCCTTTATCCATTTGCATTATCTCATTGTAAGCAGTTCCACATTTTTCTGTAATATTC
>CATKHJ010401723.1:0-26150 GCA_949750685.1 Vernicia montana | reverse complement strand
AGCATATACCTTTCTAATTCAATAAAGCCACTTTACCCACCAAACAAATTATCATAAATCCAAAAGCTATTTAATACCAAACGAAAAAGACAAAGATAGATCAGATAAGTAAATAGAAGATCTAAACCTTTTTTCCTTGGGCCCATGAGGAATTTAGGTCCACCACTGCTTTCCTTGTACTTTTCACTAAGCGATTTTGCTTTCTGCCTTTATACCTACTAACTCTCCTTCAAAGCAACCGTCTTCGACTATTTAAACCAAGCAAACAATGAAAATTAACTTGTCAATGGAAGAATTATAATGTCATTGCCTAGGGTTAGGATGGACAATGATCATCGAGAGAGATAGAGAGAGAGAGATGAATCAAAGAAAAGTAAGTCAATGTTAATTTTCAACGGTTATAAAATTAAAATAAACCTCACTCCCAGAGAGAGAGAGCTTTAGAGTTAAAGAATACAGGTGGATTAAAAAATTAATTTTCAAGCTGAAGGGGACTGCCACGTCAGCGTTCCGTTAAGGGAGCTGATAGAAATTGGATGGGAGTATCATCTGGTTACACCTTAGGATAGTTGAATGATATTTGTGGGACGATTTTTTAATGGAGGACGATAATGTACATTAGTCATATGTTGAAGGACGACGGATGAAATTAACTCCTTGAAAACAGATAAACAACACTCCCAAATTGTTGTCTTTTTCAAAAATATTATTAAATTAAGCATTATATATATTTTAATTCACAAATTAAATTCCAATTCCAATTCCAATTCATGGATCTAATTAAGCATTATATATATATGCCTATATATCAAATTTCAGTTACTAACTGATCAATTAATAATTGTAATATTCACAAATTACAACACAATTTCAAATGTTTATTTTAATTTGAGACAAACTTCCTAATCTCTTATCATCCCCTGCTGACTTTTTTATATTAGTGACTGAGAGATACACTGATGACATAAGTGCTGATAAGTGAAAAGTATGGTATGTACAACCACCAATGCATATTTTATTAACCTTAATTAATGATTATTATTATTTCTGCTCTATTTTTTTGCAATTACCATTGTTTTGTTGTATATTCATATAAAGACTTGCTTAAATAGTGTAAGAAGTAATAACTTTCTAAATATTGTTCTTCATTTTTTAGTTTGAAGCTTCAAATTTGGACTACAGAGCTAGAAATCTAATTAGGTTTAACATTGGTCATGACTTATGTTAATATTTTCATGATCTTCAATTAAATGTAAAAGCTAGAACTTGCTAATTCCATTACATTTGAATTTTTAGCAAAAATATATTTGATATAATCTAAGATCGGATAAAAATGGAGGGTGTTGATTTCTGTTTTTGCTAGGGTTTGGTGTAGAGCTATTGGATTGTGAGGCATAGAGCTACTTTTGATTTATAGAATATGCGGATCAAGTCATTTTCTTAGTTGTGTTAATTTGATCTTTTTCTTTATTAGTGGGTATGTGCTCAATTTTCAGATTAATTACTTGCTGTTATAATTTGTTGATGATTTTTGGAATGAAAAGTCCAAGGCTATGTCTTAAAAACACTTTTTGATTACTGGTTGGATCCTCTTTATTTCGTGGCTACATAATGGTTATTACAATATTAATGTTTTAGGTGGAAAGATCTATAAGGAATTCATTTAGGTAAGCCTAAATATGAGGATGATGGTTTCTGTTAGATTGATAAATGCTATCTCCATTATTTCACCAATATTGGCTTATTCTTCATAAGTTCCAATTAAAATTGGAAGTGTTTTCTGGCTCGAATTAAGTTGGAATTTTAATGGTGCAAAAATATGTGAAATTTATTGGTTTTTGGTTCAATTTTGTGATTTTGGAGTTAAGATTAGAGATATCAAAAGTTATCAACTATGGCAAGTAGTGACACAGCTCTAATCTTCATTTCTTGATTATATGGAAAATAACCTAAATTAAAGGATCAGTTTTGCGTGCTTAAGAACTCTCTTCCTTCACCAGGTTTTTCTGTTTTCTCTGCATTTTATTCTTTTATTAGTATTTAATTATTTATTAATTATTAGAACTACAATGCTAGAGGAGAGGTTATTGGTAGAAGAAGCAGAGCGTGATCCTATTCATAAAATCGATGAAAATATGTGGAAGAATCGAGAGCATATGGAAGAAATTTTGTTTTTGCTTGATCATTCCCGCTTGCCACAGCCAGTAAGCTTCCACATATAATTTTAATTCTCTTATAGCGTTAAGTTTTTTTATCCATTGCTTCTATCTCCTTATGCTACATTTGTTTCGTAGTGGCAGATTATAAATCCATCCACACCTGAAGACAGTGAACTTGCTACTGTTTTTAGCAGCATTAAAGACTTGATTCATAAGATTTCGAAAACATTGCAGTCTTTCCAAGTTAAAAATTTGGAACGTGTATTTAATACAAGTTTGTTCTTTATGTATATCAATTTGAATTGAAATCACAAAAGGTTGTTTATGTTAGTTTGTTGATTTTTCTTTAATTTCTTGCAAATCTTAGGAGGGTGTATTCAATTAAAACTTATAAAGATATTTATAGACTTTTTTTAAGTGAATGATTTTTGCAGAGTTTATGGATTTTTAATGACTTCTGCGGAGTTTATAAAATTATGAATGACTTATAAAAACTTGATTTTAAAAAACTTTTATAGGCATTGTTAAGATATAAATCTCACATTGATTAAATATAAGATGTTGAAAGAACTTATATATAATTGGATTCTCTAACCTTAATAGCTAATTTTTGAGGTTGACACTCCCAATATTATATAAACTCTAACATTTGTAAGATGGTATCAGAGTGAAAAAATGATTCATGTATCTACTCTTGTTCTATTATAATTTCCGGTATTATTCGAATTTAGTTTGATTTCAATTCTAGCCCCGTGATGGGTTTCTTTCAATTATATTTCGCCCGGTAATGAGCTTTCAAATTTGTTTCTTTGCACCATGGTGAGTTTCTTTCAATTGTCTTTCGCCCAGTGATGGGTTTTTAAATTTGTTTTTTCGTTCGTGTTGGACTTTCAATTGTATCAACCTAGTTTCTATTATAAATTTGCAAGTGTCAACTGGACTTAATAAAAAATTATCTTGATCCAGTTGTCACTTGAGCTTATATATAATTGGGTTTTCTAACTTCAATAGCTAGTTTTTGAGGTTGATATTCTCAATATTATATAAGTTCCAATATTTATAAGAGACATTGATAGACATTTATAGATATTAATAGACTTTCATTGATTTCTAATATCTATTTTATTAAGTAAGATTGTTAAATAATTGATAAATAAGATTGTTTTTTTTTTAGCTATAAAGGAAGGAGAATATCCAGAAAATTACAAGAATACTCAACTGCCATTAAATCTCATCTACATAGGAACTCTCATTGACCAGCTTACACCCACTTTATCACTTTACAAAATAGACAAAATTCTATTTGAATAATTATTCCAAATATTCATCCATTGAGCATGACTCAAAGCCATAGATACTAGAAAATCTGCTGCTTGATTACATTATCTGAATATGTGCTTATATATCACATTGTAATAATTTTTATTTTTAGGTTATTTTAACTTCTTAATGTCATATAAAATATTATTGACATTAAAAATCTTAAATAACAAAAATTAAGATGTGAAATTTGCAATGAAACAAACCTTTTATTGCAACTATAAAAAAAATAAAGCCATATTAATAATTATCCAAAAAATAAACACACTGCATATGATTAGTCAATTAAATAATGAATTTAAAAATTTAATATGATAATTTTTATGTATATAAATTATGTATTCTATTAAAAGAAGAAAAAAAAGGAGAACATTTTAAATTATTCGTAAAGATTAATTTAATTAATAATTAATTGTATTTAAGTATCCATTCGTTAACATATTCCTATTAACTATGAGTTTATATGGTGTGTGTTATTTTTTTTTTCTTTTTTTGAAGGTTGTGAAATATTTTATTTTATTTTTTGTATGTGACTTAAAAAAAAAGTCGGTTGAAATCTTGAAGGGAAGTGAAAGATAATTGTGGAGATTTTTTATTCATACCATACATAAAAAGCCAGTGAAAGTATACAAAAGTCTATTATTTGTAAAAGTCAATATTTTTTGAATACCTGTTTACTTTTATAAACTTTACAAAAGTTGTAATTGAATATCGTGTGATTTTTATAGACTTTTTTAAAATTTTTAAAGATTATTAATGAATACTCCTTAATTTTTGTGAAGTCATTAAAAATTATTATTAAATATCTCTTATTTTTTAAATCCATAAAAATCTTTTATTCTCTTATCCAATAAAACCACTTTCGAATTAGGTTTTCAATAGTTGTGATTTTTTTAAGGCTTTGATACTTCTTAGTACTTTTTTCTTCTTTTACAATACTAAGTATGCCATGTCTCATGTACAATCATGCTTGCCTAATTTCATGTACTATTGGTCAAGTTTTTTGTTACTATATTTATATATGTATTATCTTTTTCCTTTCTTGGTTTAAGGTGGGTTCTTTTCTTAGTTCCTGAGTTTACAAATGTATTAATTGGAATTGATTTGGGTATCATATCCTTTTTTGATTTTAATATTTGTTAACGCATATATGGGAATGTAAGTAATATTTTATGTAACATAAAAAAAAAAAGATGGACTAGGAGATTTGAGTTTTGTTTTTTTGCCCTTTTATTTTTTTCATAGAATTAGAAAAATGTAATTTCTATGCTTAACTTATTGGTGGTTTGAATTTATATGTAATTGTCACAACCCGACTTTACGAGCTGCGACGGTCCTAGGGCATGGGTAGGCATAAGGCCACTGAAAATTTGTAGAACCCAATACTAATCTATAACCAATCATGCATATACGATTCCCATATCAGAATCCCAAACACATTACTATAACAATCCATATCATCCATTCATCAAAGGAATTCCATTAATACAATAAAGTAATATGATATATATTACAATCCCAAATTGAATAAACAATACTTAATTATCATATATAATACCACAATGACCATGGAACTCTAGACTTGACTCTTGTAGATACATATTCATTATGATATAATCAAAATGATAAAATGAAATCATGGACAGCGTAATCCCCAAGCGAGAAGATGAAGCTTGAGTTTTACCTCGTCTCAACCTCTATAGCACCTAAAAAATATAAACCACTATGGGGTGAGATATAAATCTCAGTGAATACATAATGTCAATATGTTATGCCGGCTAAATTTCAAATATGGTAAGCGAATAGAATAGCTTCAAAGCTTTTAAAGCAATATGAACAATTAGATAATTAAGTTATCACAATGGGATTCATTTAAGAAAGAATACTATGAATGAATCCAAAGAATGTACAAATGAGTACAATTTACTTTCATTTATTTTATTTTAACAGAAATTAAGCATTCGAGAACGGATTATTCTCATTCACATATAGATCGAGTGTCGGCTATAAGCTTCACATACTCATCACAACAATTCAAGCGGAAAACTGATCAGGTTCTCCGGCTAGGACCCCCTTCTTAGCTAGCGCGGATACACTATCCCTATCCGTCGGGCCTTCTTTACCATGTGTACATGACTGATGTATGCCCCACATTAGATGGGGATTTCTGCTTTAGGTATCATATAGAATTTCACAATTGATAGCAATAAGAATTCAATAACAATGGTACTCATGAATGAGTAAAGATTACAATGTGTTATCATCATATCAATAAACAATAGACCAATGGTCTCAATAGATAGTTCAACATATAGGGTTCATGAATATATATTTATAACAATGACCAATAGACTGAAGGTCTCAATTAAGTGTTTTAATACTTTGGTTTCATGAATAGACATCAATGAAACAAGAATTTAATCAAGTAATCCAAAGGATTCAAAGAATGTATGGTTATTCAATGAAGTGACGCCTATAGCATATTGACTAGTATGTACTCACCTTAGGACTCCTTTGCTCCTAATTAACACAAACAGAAACGATGATCACCCGAGTCCTCTTGTTCCTTGTCTTTGGGTTCTACATGAACCATTCAGTTAACCACAATTAGATCATCATTCCTAACTTGACTATAGAATTGAAATAGGTTCTAATCTTATACTTCTAGTTCTATACTTAGAACACAATGCCATATTAAACATATTACAATCAATGATTCAAGAATCGATACATAAACTACCGAAATTCAATCGATTAAACCTTGAACTAATGTCCAATTCATCTCAATTACAATCCACATTGATCATTCATGACCATTGGCATGCCTAAGATCATGATCATAGCATAAAAGAAAAGGAAAAAGAAAGTAAGCATCACCATGTGGTACGCCCGTACCCTCTTGGCCGTACCTTTTAATTTCAGGCAGTAGCAAAGGTACGCCCAAGGGTACGGGCGTACCCTTGCTAGTACCATGCCCCTGCTATGGTATGCCCATAGGGGTACGGGCGTACCCTCCATGTTTTCTTGGTTTCCTCCGAAAACCACTAACTTCAAGCAAGACACACTCATTCCTTTGATGGTTAAGGAAAAACTATGCACAAGTTATGCAAATTTTACAAAGGTTAAAACTCATTTTATCACTCAATCAAGGATCTAACAAATCAATCTTTGAAATCCAACCTTGATCAAGCTCATTTTTCAATCAAATTAGAAGATGGAACTCATTTGCTCAAAGTAAGAAAATCAAACCCATTTTGAAAATCTAACTCCATACACTTCAACATACCCAAATCATGATCACAATCATCATCAAGATGCACTTAATCAAAGACAAACTCATTTTCTTAAAACCCATTCCATCATCATCAAAGGAAGAAAAATAATTTCAAATCAACACAAAATTCACCATACAAATTGAAAAGAAACTCAAGATTTTGAATCATTACCTTAAGATCTTTCCTTTTGATGGTGATTTCCCCTTGATCAACCATAACAAGAAGAAGAAGAGAAGAAAATTTGAGAGAAACTTTTGAGAGAAAGTGATGTTCTTGCTTATGAGAAGAACTGAAGAAGATGACAACAAAATGATTTTTGTTGTCTTCCAAATGACAATTTCCTCTTTAAGTCCTCCAATACAAAACCATTTTCAAACAAAGTGACACATATTGGCTAGGTTCAATGAACCATGCAAAACATAATTTACCAACGTTTTTATAATTCCATTTCTGGCACAATAAATTACCAAAATGGTCTATATACTTTCCACTATTCATAAATCATGGCAAAGGCTAACTGTCTTTTGATCACTATGACATATTATCCATATGCATATTAGTCACATATACTTATTCATATACACATATACTTATTCCTCATGGAATTACATTCAATTCACATTTCATATCATCATCAAGAATTAATTTAATCCATACTCATGCAATTCAATTTGTTTATAAGGCTAGGGTATTACATTCTGTGAATTCAGAATTATTTTTGGAGGTGCTAAAATGAGGGTTCACACTAACAAGCTGATGCAGATTGCCTAAGCACTTTGAACTAAAAGAATCTTTAAGGCAATCATACCCAAGCACTTTAAATCCAAGCTATGAAATCTTCTTCTCTGTTAACTGCCAATTTTGCCAATCCATCAGCAATACCATTTACAGACCTAGAAATATGTGTGAAGGAGATCGAAGGAAAACAAATTGACATATCATGAATTTTGGTGATTAATTCCCATAACTTCCAAGGAGAGGATTTCACATTTCCTTTAATCCAACCTATTGCATTAGCGAAATCCGATTCAATTATCATATGAACAGAGGAGCAAAAAGGTTTGTTGCTAGACAGCTCAAGTGCCTTAACAATAGCAGATACCTCTGCTTCATTTGATTTGCAAATTCCAATCGAGCAAGATAATAGTCCAATAAAAACTCCCAAATTGTTGCGAAGTACACCCCCTACACCTGCAAGTGACAATAGAAGGAGGAAGGGGGGGGGGGGGGGGGAGAGAGAGACTGTTGGAATTGCTGATATTCTTTATGATTTTGTTTGATATTTTGTATTTTATAATTTGAAAAAATCTATTTGTATAATTCTAGAACTTAAAGCTTAAGTATTTTGTATAATTCTAGAAAAAATTTGTTTGTATAATTCTAGAACTTCTTGATTTTATCTGATATTTTGTGTTTTCTTTTCTTCTTCATTTATGATAAAGCTTAAATCAAGCTAAAGTTTAGCTACCAAAATTCCTTAAATTAAGTGAAGTTGGTATTTATCTTTCTTACTTTATTAAGATATATATTCAGAATGATGAAAAAGAAAAGGAATTGAGAAAGAAAAGAAAATGTGTAGTGGAGTTGGTGAGTGAAAACTTATGTTATTTGAATATTGAAAATGAAGAAGAAAAGAAAGAAAAAATGTTGTTTTCAGAGTTAAATCTTGTGCTTTTCACTCTTTTAGTTCATACTCTGTTTTCTTTGTTTATTACCTGTGTTTTTGTTGTGTTTGTGAAATGTTCTTTCCTTCCAAATTTAAAACATGGTATAAGAGCATCTAATGGTTTTAGAGGGTCTATGGTGAATGAAAAAAAAGTGTTTTTTAGTAAAAATATTAAAGTTATGATGTCTTTGGTTTAAGATGAAGTATGACATCATCAAGTGTTTGCTTTTCTTCAAAAGTCCATTTTCAAGGGTGAGAAATTTGTTGATTGTTGATTATTAAAGGACCTTTGTGAATGCTTAATTTTTTTCCCTGGAGCTTGATGATGAACCTGTGGTTCTTTCTGGATTTGATTCACAATTAGGAGTTTTGGTCTGTTTGATGGGTTTTGAGAGTCCATTTCAAAATTTTGGGGTTTAATTGCGCAAAAATTGAAAATTTAGGATTCTAAAAAATTACATTTTAGTCCCTGAAAATATAAATAATTGAATTTTAGTCTATAGAGTTGAGACAGGCCTAGGCATATGCCCTCTGCCATGTGCCCCTTACGGGACAAGGCTAGGGGCGCGCGCCCATGCATGCACCCCTTTCCCCCTATTAGCTCCAAAATTCAAAATTCTTTGAATTTAAATTTGGAATAGATTTCTATCCCCAATTTGAGAGGATTTGGGATAGAAATTTGATCCTAATATTCCCAACAAGTTTTCAAAAAAGGATTTTAAAGATTTTAACAAATTTTTTGAAAGAATTCAAATAAAAAAAAAAAAAAGAAAAGGATTTTTTTTTTTTTAAGGGGGAGATGCTAAAAATTCTAAATGGCTGGAAAAAAAAACTAGTGGAATTTAGTTGAACTCTCTTTACTACTGGAACCCTTCTGGAGAAACTTGAGCAAGGAACCCTCTAAAACTTAGACCCAAACACCAACCCTAGTGTGAATCAAATCAAGTAAGAATCACAAAAAGGTATGACCATTGTGTGAATTATACAACCTGAGGGCTATAACTCTCCAACCCGATGATCCTCATTTCAATCAAGCTTTAATTGGCCTGATAGAGCTAAGAGGAAGGGTAACATGAAGGGTATTTTGAGTTTCTTTTCATATTCTATATTTTTGTTATGTTTCTTTTCGTTTTTTGCAATTAATAATCATAAATAAACGTTCTGTCTGTTTATTTATTCTAGCGTGTTAGAGTTATTAGTTTGATCATTAATATTCCAAGAAATGGCCATCCCATCCCATGATTGATCAAGATCAGTTCTTAATCATGCATGATAATGCCTTTAAAATATTCCTTGTGATTCTTTTCGTTTGATTCTTCTTTTTGTGTTTTAACTTGAAATTTTGTTTATATGTATGTCATTTCATCACATATTAACGTCAATACGTGCATTTGCATCACAGAACAGCTAGAGTAGGCTAGAAAAGGGATTGGAATCCCTCTGCCCAAAAGTGACAGACGCGTGGTACCCCCACGCGACTGTCACTAGCTTTACATGCACAGTCTTGTGCCCATCTTCATATTATTCATCATTTTGTTCTTCTTTCTTCTATGTTTTGCCTTCTGTTTGATTGTTTTAACTTGTTTTTATGAGTTTTTAGTATGTTTTTAGACTTAACGTGCATTTCTATGATCAAAAAATCCTTGGGAGATATCAAAAACAGCCATAATGGCAATGGAGTCAAGATCGAACCGAACAGAAGCTTGGAAGAGAACGGACTTGCCATGTGCCCCTAGCTATGGGCGTAGGCTAGGCCATGCGCCCCTAGGGGATTTTTTTATTTTTTATTCATTTTAATTTCTGTTTAGACTTAATTCTATAATTTTAGGTTTTATGGGTTTCTGAGTAGTGTTTAGCTTTCTAAATTTTTCCAGTAGCTTAGTTATTTTTTTTATTTATTTTTGGGTTTGTAATTTAATTAATTCCCCCTCCCCTTTAATTTAGTTAATTTGATTAGACTTAGGAATTATTTTGATCACATGCATGCAATTGGTAAATTTAATTTTTTATTTTTAGCATGTAATTAATTTAAAACAAATCAATAAGGCCTAGAATTGCATGTTTAGGTTATTAATTAAGTAAATGATCAATTGATAATTTGATTAGAGATTTGGCATGTTTAGGTTGATTTTTTTTATTAGAACAGCATGTCTAGGTTTATTGATTTGATATTTGTTTTGAATATGATGATACATGAACCTAGAACATAATTGATTAGAAATATGCATGTTTAGGATTATTTGACTTAGGGATTAATATGCATGATTAGAAACCAATCACCTGGACTAAATGGCATGCTAGTAAATAACTTGGTAAATTTGATTATTTCATAATCGAATCTGGTTCTGATCACATGATTAATGATTTGTTTAAATTTTTTGCTAAGATATATGTTAGCGTGATTGTACAAAGTGATATAATTGTTTGCATTATAAAAGCCCAAAAAGCCCGAACAAATCTTATATTAACATTGACCGAATAGTAGAAGCTAGTCTCACAGCTGGGCGGCTTGGGTACCTAACATCTTCCCAAGCCTATACCTAACTTTCCTTACTCAGATCTCTAAATTTGGTGGTTAGATGCAAGGAATCCTAGTCATCCGTTTCCTAGTTTTAAAAAACTTGATGGAGACTCTATCTCCTAATTAGGCCTCGGTCCACTTAGTCTTCCCCCAATTTTAAATTGGAAAGCAGTGCAGGGTCACATCTACCTATGGTTAGAAATCTAGTCACGACAGTGGAGTCTCCCCTAGGGATATGAGAAGTTGATTCCGACTTTTGTCTTTATTAATATTTTGATTTGTTTGGGCTTGATAGGTCTGCATCACTACACTCACCACATGCACCCCTAACCCTTAACCCTGTGTATTGTCAAGTAAATGATCTCTTAACTCCACTTGACCTCTAGGTTTCCTTTATTGGCCTTACCACTCACAAGTCAGTACCTTAGGGTATAAAAAGATTTGGGTGCAATCTCATTTTTTTCTTATGGGAGCCTTAAGCCGTAAGCCTACTAAAGCCCATGTAATGACTTAAAAATTTCCCCTACGACTTTCCAAACGTGTTTTATGCATTTATGAATCCAAACCCAACATCCTAACTAGATTTCAAATGGTTTACCAAATGGTCTTGGATCATAGATTGATTGAGTTTTCCCTGTTCTTTAAGAGAGTTATGTATGAAATAGAATTATGGTCCCCCTGTTGGATCATTAAACCAAGGCCCAAAATCCGAGGAAAGAAAGACTAAGACCAATTCATGTGTGGGAGAAATAAGGTTGGAAGGTTTATAACTTATGCATGTGTTTGACTATACCTTGCTCATGCATCATATAGGCTAAGTCATCATATCATCATGCTAACCCTTTGTTTTATAGCCATCTAATATTAGTTTTGTTTTGAACCAGACATGGCATCTCCAAACAATAAGAGGCCTTATGATACTTCGGCCCAAGATAAGATGGAAACCAAAGCCAAGGGCAAGAAGGTTACTTTCAACCCAGAAGTTACCTTCTACTCACCCCCAAAGGAGAATTTGCTCATTGTTAAGGAATATTCTGGAGGCTCTTCTATGGCTTCAATAGGCCGAGCCCAAGTGGAGAAGTTGACTGAAGACTAGTTAGCCTAGTATGAAGGCAAAAGTTGTCACCTAGATTCAAATTAGAGTCAATACATGCCCATCCCTCAGTATGACTTTCGAGGTTACAATTTCTTCTTCCCCGAAACCAGAAGCCGACCCACCCAAGGTACCTCTTTCATCATCGATGGGTCCGACCAAGCCGAGTCATCTCATCAGAGGGCAAGGATTCCAACTACAGTTTTCCCACGCCCATACAATGTGTTTATAGGGACTTCCTTTGGAGCCCACTATATGGTCATGAGTTTTAAATCATAGTCAAAATTTCCTTTTTATTTTTTCAATTGATGTAAGAAAGATTGTTTTTCCAAGTTGAATGAGAATAAAAGTTTCATTTGTTTCATTATTATTTATTCCCTTTTGGCATTAAGAAATAGAATTGAAAAAGAAAGGCCAAAAGAAAAATGAAAGCATGCAAAGTTGAAAAGTTGAAAACCTGAAAGGGCGACTTAGGCAAAAGTTAGAGCAAAGAAAACAAAAGATAAATGAAAACCTCGCTAAGGAACAAATCCTTAAGTTATTTAGGCAAAAGTTAGAGGAATGGGAATAAAACTTGGAAAAGAAAGGAAATTGTTTGGCTTGATGGCTTGAAATGAAGATACAGCGGCATCACAAGAACTATGTCTGATTCGAACAAAGCTATACATTAGGCATTCCATGCATTTGATCATACATCATGACATTATCATGCATCCTATGCATCATGACATTTCTTCTAACCCCTTTGTTTTGCAGCCATAACTCCATGCAAGAATTAGGGCAGTGCTACCTAAAGGCGATCTGGGGCATATTAATTCGTCATACTCCACCACTATCAGAATCAACTGCAGTTAGGAGTTGGTAATTTGGAGATAGAATCTACTAGCTATGGAAGACACTCCACTTGGCACCCCAGTTTAGTTAGACACAAAGGCAAAAGACCATATTCACACTCCACCGAATTTTGAAACTGAGAATACCACTGAAATGGCAGAGGATTCGGAAGCCACTATCGGGCAAGTCCTAGAAACTAGGGTGGTGACCATGATCAGGGATCAGATCAATTAGGCCTTGAATAACCGTATTCCCTCAGCTGCTATCATGGAGAATCAAGCCAATGATGCTGGAATTGCTGCTAATTTTACTGTGACTAATGATGGGTAACAAGTTGACGATACAGAATCAAAGAACTAAGAACCATAATATTGATGATGTGTTCCCTGATTTGGAAGATTATCTCTAGAATAAGCAGAAGGAGACCTTGAAAGAGAATGAGGAACTGAAAAGCTAGATAAATCGTATTGAGAAACTACTGAAAGAAAAAGGCTTTGACAAGATCTAGACCCTAATTACTCTAACCATAGAAGGGGCTGAAAAGCTGCCTAACCGGTTCAAGGTGCTTGATATGACCAAGTTTAAGGGAACTGGTGATCCTAATATCCATCTCAAGATGTATGCCACACTGATGAGCATTACTGGGGCTTTTGAGAAGCAAATCCTATAGCTTTTCACAACTTCTCTGGACGGGGCTGCAGTGAAATGGTATTATGATCTGGACAAGAGCAAGTAAGAAGATTGGAACCTACTTTCTAAAAGTTTTATAACTCAATATGGTTATAGCACACTACTTGATGTGACTCTCAAAGACTTGGAATCTACTAGATAGAAGTCCGGTGAAGCTTTCTCAGACTACATCATTAGATGGAGAGAAAATGCTGCCAAGATGACTAACAGGTCTACTGAGAAAGAGTAGGTCTGCTTCATTATGAAAGGATCCTTACCTGCTATGTATAACAAGTTGTCTGTAGTGCCTCTGAAGACTTTTAAAGATCTGTATGACCTAGGTTTACAATTAGAGGAAGTGGATTATGACAGGTCTAAGGTACAGGGTTCTAGGCTAAGGAATCAACAGTTGGGTTCTCAAGCTTCGGGTAGTAATGTGAAGACCACTGATGTGAACATGGTCAAGGATTCAAGGAAATTCTTGTATTTCAATCAACCTATATTTGCAATTCTAGATAGGTTAATGAAGAAGAATATTCTACAACCCTTAGATCTGAGGCCATTGCCTAATCCACTCCCACTAAGATTCAATGCTAACTCTTACTGCCGCTTCCACCAAGTAGCAGGGCATGATACATACAAGTGAGGTAGACTGCATCATAAGATACATGACCTCATTGACAATAAAACTATCTTAGATCTAGAACAACCTAATACAAAAGCTAATCCACTTCTGAACCATCATAATGCACCTCCTCCTCGTACTCACTTGATTAGTTCAGGTATGACTGAAGAGCAAGTGCTCAATTGCTTTAACCCTGTGGAAGAGAGTCTTGAAGAGAATGAGATGAGAGAGAAGAAAATTTTATCTTCCTTTCTTCCTCTCCATTAGGCCAAGACCATTTTCCACCACCAAGGAAGAGATTTTAAGGTAATATCTAAAAATCTAAGTCATTTCTTAATCAAAAATCATGTCTTGTATGCTTGTTTATCTTGAAAGCTTTCTTTTCTTTTTCTTTTGGGGGAATTCGGCCAAATGGGTTTTCATGAAAGAAAAATTTCTTTAATTAAATCATATTTAGATAATGATTTATATGTATGAATTAAGAGTGTTGAGCATGTATAGATGAATTAACAAAAATAATTAAAATTTCCTAATTTTTGAATTAAAGGGTTCGACCAAACATAGGATTTTTGAATCATTTGTTTGTTTTGTGTTTTGATTAATGATTGAGCTTAATTAGATAACAATTACATTAATTGAAAGTTAATTTAACATTGGTTAAGAAATTCTTAAATTTTCTTTTTTAAAGGTTAGGTAAATTTAGAGATTTTTTTATTGGATGCCTAAATGATGAAATTGATTGTGTATTTAAGTTCATTAGTATGTTAATTGAATAAGTGTAAAACCAATTTGAATTATGGATGTCAAATTTTGGTTTTTCCTTAGTGGATGGTTCGGCCATCACTAAATGAATAGGGTTAGAGAATTGATTCTTGAAATTGATTAATAAATTATATTAGTAATGATACTAATTACATAAGTAAAGAACCAATTGGTGTAGTGATTGAGGAAATCACATTTCCCCAATTTCTAGGGTTCAACCACCCTAGAATTATAGTCACCTTTGTTTAATTTTTATAATTGGTTATTGAATTGAACTTAGAAATTGGTTAATTATACAATTGAGGAATCAATTTAATGATGATTGTGGGAAATCCATTTCCACAAATAGTAGAGTTCGGTTAACTTGGAAATTGTAGAACCAAGTTGATGTCACTTAAATTGAACCTTGAATTAAAGTCTTTAAGTTAATTGATTATGTATATACTTGCATTGAATTTTGATTGAGTGAACATGAAATTTTCTTTAAGTATGGTTTGGTTATACTTGGAAAGTCAAGGAAAAATGTTGCCTTATGGCATAACATGAAAGGAATTATGATGATTTAATTGTATAAGATTTGTGTCTTAAGTATAGGCCTAGGAGTATTATAATTAGAATTAAACTTGATTTAATAGTTAAGTTGGAAATGATGATCTAATGAATAATTATATGAAATGGTTCTTTGTAGAACCTAAAGATAAAGTGCAAGAACAATCAGACGGTCATCATTTCTGCTTGTGCTAAGTTAGGAGCAAAGGAATACTAAGGTGAATACATAATACTCGATATGTTATAGGCATTTTAAATGGTACTGTCATTCATTCATTCATCATACTCAACTAGATACTTTGATAGAAATTCCACATTATTGATCTTTGTACATAAACCAAATGCTAAAACTATCCTTTAATGACCTTTGGTCTATCTTGCATTGATTTAATTATATTCAATTGAAATCCTTACTCTTTGATGAGTAACATTTTTTCACATGAAACCTATATGTTATTGCACCTTTATTATTAATACTTAAAGTAAAGCATAAATCCCCATATGATGTGGGGTATACATCAGTCATGCTCACATGGTAAGAAGACCAGTCGGGTTGGGATAGTGTATTCATCTTAGCTAGGAAGGGTGATCCTAGCCATGAGACCTGATCAGTCTCACGCTCTTGAAATCAGTGTGAGTGAGCAAGGCGTTAGCCACTACTCTATTTATTAACAGTGGGAAGTATACCGCTTCCGAATATCTGATTTCTGCTAAAGATTATAATTGATGGTATTACCTCAACCTTCAATTGCTAGTATTATGAATGAATCCCATTGTGATAGTTTCAAATACCAAAATGTTAAATATGATAAGACCATTATTCTTTCATTGAAACATATACATCTAGCTGGCATATCATATTGAGTTATTATGTATTCACTGAGCTTGTCTCACCCTTTAGTCGTTTATATTTTTTTCAGGTGCTGTAGTGGAGTCTGCAAGGTAAAATTCAAGCTTTATCCTTCCGCTTGGGGGTTACTCTGCTATTTTGCAAAACTCTTTAATTATTCATTATGATTATATATTTTGAAGAAAACGGTCTAGATCTCTATGGTCATTATGGGATTTAGTAAAATGAATAATTGGAACTTTATGATTTGTGTTGGAATGTAATAACCTTATTATGAATGATCCATATTAAGTAATAATAGTAAGACAATATTAATATGAACTAATTAGTAATCAATTGTTTACTTTTGGTATACTTATGGTATATGTTTAGTATACGCTTAGTATACTTTATCCATAATATAGTATATGGTTGGTATATGTGAGGTATATGTTTTGACCATCCAAAGCATATCATGTTATGGTCTTGGGTAATGTTGTTATGAATGATAAGATATAGTCTGGTTATGGGGTTCTACAGGTCTAGGTGACCTTATGTCTCCCTGAACCCTAGGATTGTCACATCTCAAAAGTGGGATGTAACAAAGTTGGTATCAGAGCATAACTTAAGTCTGGTGTAGAGTTTACACATAGAGTATAAGCTGAACCATGGAGCATAGGATTCCTAAACGTCTTTGCAGTCAATCAATAAGTTTGTTCCGCATAGATTTAATATGCATGCTTATTCCACTTATATGATTATATGTTTTCTATAAGTGATATTTTATTGTGTTTGCTAATCTTGTTATGTAGATGCCTCCGCGATGATGATATAGATTGGTGAGAGTGAGGGAGGTATCCGATGTGGCATCTGTCACTCGACCTGAGCCAGTGGAGTCTGACCCTGAGGAGGACTTTGATCCGGTATAAGTGGTACGAATGAAGGACATATATGATGTTATGGTGAGAGAGAATCATCTTCTATGGCATGAGATTTATGATATGAGGCGAGAACTTAGGGAGATGCATTAGGACATGGCTAGAGTGGTACATGTTTATGATCTCCCAAGAGCTGGCTATATCCCACCTCTTTGAGATATGATGCCAAGATTTCCTAAGCATATATGCATGGCATGTGGTAGACTTAACCATTCAGCTGAGAGATGTCAACTTAGGCATCGTAGGGTATCACCTTCCTTGTTATCTACCAGACAGAAGTTTTGGTCCTGTAAAGAATGAAGCTGAAAATGAGGATGTGGGTAGTGGTAGGTAGGACAGAGACATGGGGAGTGCTGACAGGGTTTAATTACCTATGGTAATGATATGCTATTAGTATATATATAGATAGCCTTAAGATAAGATTAAAAGGCTTTAAGGAACTATAAGACTAGTGGGGAAGTACGTAGTAGTATCCATAAAGATGCCTATATATATGGCATAAGTAAAGATGTCTGATTAGTAGTACAATGTGTCCGTATATGAAAGGCCCTGTGTGAAGAATAAATTGTGATCAGTATGACATGAGTCAAATGCTTATATGATCTGACATCACTTTTTGTACTAATGAAAATATATAATGAAAAGTTATATGACATATATAAAAGAAGTAGTTATATTATACTACTGCAGTATTCTAATTACTTATGTAAATCGTTATGCTTATATGTGATTTAAACACAAGAGAATGTGATACAATTGTGATAAATTAAATAACATTATGATTAATCAAGAATGCATGTCTATCGCAAAATAAAGTAGTATTGAGATGATTAGATACTAATATTTGTTATTGTCTATAGTATGCCGCCTCATAGAAGGGTGCAACCTGAGGGGCATGACTCCTCTAATAGCGATAGTGTAGCACCAAACGTTGCTTCGGTGGCTGCCTCGATTCATGTTGAATATGAGGGATTATCTTATTCAAGGCAACATGTTGCAAAGGATGAGGAAAATGAGGCTCCAGAGAACATAGAGGCTATGAGAAGAGAGATACGCGAACTAAGACACGAACTAGCATAATTGAGACAGCATCAATAAGAAATGCCACCACCTCCACCAAGAGCACCACCTGTTCAGAGGTAAGAAGGAATTCCTCCTCTACCACCTAGACTCCCTCGAAGGGTGAGGAGAAGGAGAATGCTACCTGATGAAGGAGTCTTTATTAATGACTTTCAGAAAATGAAACCTCCTGAATTTAAGGGAGAAGAAGGTGAAGACCCGCAAGAGTTCCTAGATGAGTTTGACAAGATTGCCATGCTCGGATGAGAAGGTGATTGAGTTGGTCGGAATACAACTCAAGAAAGAGGCATGGGAATGGTTCCAAATGAACATTGAAGAATGACTATATGGGGAGGAACCACCCAGTTGGGCTAAATTCAAACAATAAATGTTTGATGAGTTTCTGACAGAAGGGGAAAGACAGAACCATGCACTCCAATTCGAACAGTTGAAGCAGAAGCCTGGCATGTTCTGTCTGACTATGCTAAATAATTCAAGAGATAAAGTAAATATGCCTCGTATATAGTGCCTACTGAGGCAAGCAGAATTGATATATTTTGAAGAGGATTGATCACCCCGCTTTACAATGAGCTAGTGGCCATAGATTTCTCCTCTATGGCTAAGCTAATTGATAGAGCTAAACTTATGGAGGCAAGACATAAGGCTGAAAGAGCTGAGAGAGATCAAAGAGATCAAAAGAAGAGTAAAAACCGAAGCCAAAGCAGTCAGCATAGGGATTGAAATACCCAAACTAGAGAGCAGACTTCTACTATTATCTCTCAATATCAGTCCCAAGGAGGAAGTAAGAATAGAAATCAGGCTGGTAACGTGTTTGTAGCATCGACACCTAGAAATGTGAGCACTTATCGATCGGGACAACAAAATCAAGTTATGTATAATTGTACCATCTGTGACAAGAGACATGGTGGGATTTGTCACAAAGCTACGGGAGCTTGCCATAGGTGTGGGCAAGTAGGGCACTTTATTAAAGATTGCCCAATGAGAGGGGAGCAAAGAACAGCCATAGTTGCTTTGCAACCAACCGTACAGATGAGTCGAGCTGATAATCGAGGACAAGGAGGGAAAGGCAAAAATCAAGGCCAACCCTCTAGTTCCCTGCAAACTGTGGAAGGGAAACGCAAGAGAAAGGTGTATGCCTTAAACCCGCAAGAGGCACGAACATCAAACAATATGGTGACAGGTACTGTCCTTATTCATTCCTCTTGTGCGAGATGTTTGTTTGACTCTGGTGCAACGCATTCCTTTATATCTCCATGCTTTGCGAAAAAGATAAGTAGAGTTAAGGAAGTAATGCATGAACCCTTAGCTATAACTACACCTTTAGGTGAGACTATAGAAGTGAATCAAGTGTATAAGGAATGTGAAGTAGAAATTAAGGGCAGACAATTTAATGCTGATCTAATCGAACTAGAAGTGTTAGAATTTGATGTCATACTAGGGATGGATTGGTTGTCAAAGCATGATGTATATGTTGAATGTCATAAAAAGAGAATTAGATTCAGAATGATAAATGGAGAAGAAGTAGTGTATCAAGGAGAGCGGAGTGATTCACCCGCTAATCTCATCTCTGCCATTGGAGCAAGAAGGTTGCTGAGAAAGGGATGTCGAGCTTATCTTACCCAAATAGTGGATACGAGGAAGGCCTCTAATAGTATAGGGAAATACCTATCGTAAATGAATTTTTGAATGTTTTCCTAGATGACTTGCCTAGATTACCACCAAATAGGGAGATAGAATTCAACATCGAATTGCTTCCGAGTATGCAACCCATATCGATACCTCAATATCGAATGGCACTGACTGAGTTGAAAGAACTGAAGGTGCAACTACAAGATTTGCTGGATAAGGGTTTCATCTGACCTAATAGTTCACCATGGGGAGCCCCAGTATTATTCGTTAAGAAGAAAGACGGATCTTTCAGACTGTGCATCGACTACAGACAGTTGAATAAACGACAGTAAAGAATAAATACCCTATGCCTAGAATCAATGATTTATTCATCTAGTTGTAAGGGTCTAGTCACTTTTTAAAGATAGATCTTCATTCTGGTTATCATCAACTCAAAATTCAAAGGGAGGACATTCATAAGACTGCATTTAGAACTCGATACGATCACTATGAGTTTACGGTGCTACCTTTTGGGTTGATGAATGCACCGGCAGCCTTCATAGACTTAATAAACCATATGATCAAGCCAATCCTAGACAAGTTTATCATTGTCTTTATCAACGATATCCTGATTTATTCAAAGAGTGAAGAAGAACATGAGGAACACTTGAGAATGGCATTACAAACGTTGAGGGAGCATTAATTGTATGCGAAATTGTCAAAGTGTGAATTCTAGTTAGACCGCGTATGTTTTCTAGGACACGTAGTGAGCAAGGATGGAATTCAAGTGGACCCCAATAAAGAAGAAGTAGTTGCTAATTGGCCACGCCCTACAATGGTCACTGAGATTCAAAGTTTCTTAGGGTTGGCTGAGTATTATCGACGATTTATGAAAGATTTTTCACTAACTGCTGCACCATTGACAAGGTTTACCAGAAAACAAGTCAAGTACAATTAGGATGAAGCCTGTAAAGAAAGCTTCCAGAAGCTGAAGAACTATTTGATATCGGCTACAGTTCTAGCGTTACCCAAGAGAGAAAGGGGTTTTGCTATATACTTTGATGCTTTAAGGATCAAATTGGGGTGTGTCTTGATGCAAAATGGGAAAGTCATTGCCAATGCATTAAGACAACTCAAGAAACATAAAGCAAACTATCCTACTTATGATTTGGAGATGGCAGTGGTTAGTTTTGAAGATATGGAGACACTACCTGTATAGGGAAAAGTGTGAGGTCTATACAGACCATAAAAGTCTCCAATATATTTTGAAGCAAAAGGATTTAAACCTGAGACAAAGAATATGGGTGGAGTTGTTAAAGGACTACGATTGTTATTTATTATATCACCTTGGAAAGGCCAATGTAGTAGCTGACGCCTTGAATAGGAAATCTATAGGAAGTCTTTCCCATATAATAGCCCATAAGAGACCCCTTGTGAAAGAATTGAAGGAGCTATTTAATAAGGGTCTACAATTCAAAGTGAATGGATCACAAGTACTTTTGGCCTACTTCAAGGTAGAATTAAGTTTCCTTGAGGAAATAAGAGTCTCACAAGATAAAGATCCATAACTGGTAAAGATTAATGAAGAAGTGAGAAAAGGTCAAGCTCTAGAGTTTGAAATCAAGGATGAAGTCCTCAGATGTGGAAATCGGATCTATGTACCAAATGTAGAAGGATTGAGGGAGAGAATCTTGAAAGAAGCACATCAAACCCCTTACAGTGTACACCCAGGTGCTACAAAGATGTATCAGGATGTTAAGGGTTATTACTGGTGGCCGGGTTTGAAGAAGGATGTAGCAAACTTTGTAACATCCTGCCTCACCTATCAACAAGTAAAGATAGAACATCAGAAGCCATCGAGTTTACTGTAAGAGATCAAATTACCTGAATGGAAATGGGAATGCATCACTATGGATTTCGTAGTGGAATTTCTTAGGACCCCAAAAGGATATGACTCCATTTGGGTTATAGTGGATTGACTGATGAAATCAACTCACTTTCCTATAAAGACAACTTATACTGCAATGCAGTATACACAACTATATGTCGATTATATTGTAAAACTACATGGGATTTTGGTCTCTATCATTTTGAACAGAGGCACCCAGTTCATATCAAGATTTTGGCAGAAGCTACAAGAAGATATGGGCACTCAATTGGATTTCAGTACCGCCTTCCACCAACAGACGAATGGGAAATCTGAAAGAACTATCCAAACACTGAAAGATATGCTAATAATGTATGTCATGGATTTTGGAGGCAGCTGGGACAAGCACTTACCATTAGTGAAATTTTCTTACAACAATAGTTACCATTCCTTCATAAGAATGGCCCCTTATGAAGCACTTTGTAGAAGCAAATGTCAATCACCTGTGTGTTGGGTTGAAACGGGTGAGGAACACATTGAAGCACCATATATGTTGATGGAAACTATGGAAAAGGTGCCGCTAATTAACGAGAGGTTGAAAACTGCATTTAGTCAAAAAAAGAGCTACGCCGATCCCAAAAGAAAATAAGTCCACTTTACGGTGGGGATCACATGTTCATGAAAGTATCACCCATGAAGGGAGTGATGAGGTTTGGAAAGAAGGGTAAACTATCACCGCGGTACTTAGGACCGTTTGAAATTCTGAACAAGGTGGGAGAAGTATCCTATAGATTAGCCCTACCGCCAGCTCTGGAACATGTGCACTCGGTATTCCATGTGTCAATGCTGAGAAAGTACATTCCCAACCCTTCACATGTTCTACAACCCCAAGCCATTGAAATAAGTGAAGATATTTCATACAAAGAGATCCCTGTCGCAATTATTGATTGATAAGTGAAGAAATTAAGAAACAAAGAGATTGCTATGGTGAAAGTCCATTGGAAGAACTATGAGGTTGAAGAATGCACATGGGAGAATGAAAAGGATATGCGTCAGCGATATCCTCAATTGTTCCAATAGTATTTGGTAAGTTCTCTAATTCGAGGATGAATTTTTCTTTAAGGGGGGTAGAATGTAATACCCTAGACCTTGATGACCAAATTAACTTCGGAAATGAAAGATTAAATGCAAATTTACTTAGGAAATAAGACTTATAAAAATTTCACATGAACTCGATTAGTGAATTTTTTGAATTTATTCATAAATTTTATATTAATAATATATGTATAAATATAAATGTCATGTGAACAAAATATATGAATATGTTTATTATTATCAGTATAGTCAAGTAAAAATAAGTTACAAGGATTATGGGTAAAACAATCAACCAAGTATTGGGCTAGGCCCAATACAAGTTAGTGGCCGACCATGGCATGAGAAATGAAAGGGAAATGTAGCCTTGAAATAATTTCATGTGTTAAAAAAAATGTAAATTCACCATATAGTAGATTCATTGAACCTAAACTATCATCAAACTTTATAGTAAATTAAATGTGAATTATAAGGTTCCAATACCTCTTTTGGAAACTACACAATCACAATTACCCACACACACATTAATCATATTTGACCAAAGTAAATCAATCACCATCCACCATAATCTTTTTTTTTTCATTTTCACCAAAACTACCAAGAATAAAATTTTCTCTTCTTTTCTTCCTTTCCATTCGGCCAAGAGCATTTTCCACCACCATGGAAGAGATTTTAAGTTAACATCTAAAAATCTAAGTCATTTCTTCATCAAAAATCATGTATTGTATGCTTGATTATCTTGAAAGCTTTCTTATCTTTTTCTTTTGAGGGAATTCGGCCAAATGAGTTTTCATGGAAGAAAATTTTCTTTAATTAAATCATATTTAGATAATGATTTATATGTATCAATTAAGAGTGTTGAGCATGTATAGATGAATTAACAAAAAGAATTAAAATTTCCTAATTTTTGAATTAAAGGGTTCGGCCAAACAAAGGATTTTTGAATCCTTTGTTTGTTTTGTGTTTTGATTAATGATTGAGCTTAATTAGATAATAATTTCATAAATTGAAAGTTAATTTAACATTGGTTAAGAAATTCTTAAATTTCCGTTTTCAAAGGTTAGGTAAATTTAGGAATTTTTTATTGGATGCCTAAATGATGAAATTGATTGTATATTTAAGTTCATTAGTAAATTGATTTAATAAGTATGAAACCAATTTGAATTATGGATGTCAAATTGTAGTTTTCCCTTAGTGAATGGTTCGGCCATCAATAAATGAATAGGGTTAGAGGATTGATTCTTGAAATTGATTAATAAATTAGATTAGTAATGATACTAATTGCATAATTAAAGAACCAATTAGTATAGTGATTGAGGAAATCACCTTTCTCCAATTTCTAGGGTTCGCCCACCATAGAATTATAGCCACCTTCATTTAATTTTTATAATTAGTTATTGAATTGAACTTAGGAATAGGTTAATTATACAATTGAGGAATCAATTTAATGATGATTGTGGGAAATCCATTTTCCTGAAATAGTAGAGTTCAGTCAACTTAGAAATTGTAGAACCAAGTTGATGTCTCTTAAATTGAACCTTTAATTAAAGAAGTCTTTAAGTTAATTGATTATGTATATACTTGCATTGAATTTTGATTGAGTGAACATGAAATTTTCTTTAAGTATGGTTCGGCTATACTTGGCAAGTCAAGGAAAAATGTTGACTTGTGGCATAACGTGAAAGGAATTATGATGATTTAATTGTATAAGATTTGTGTTTTAAGTATAGGCCTAGGAGTATTATAATTAGAATTAAACTTGATTTAATAGTTAAGTTGGAAATGATGATCTAATGAATAATTATATGAAATGGTTCTTTGTAGAACCTAAAGATAAAGTGCAAGAACAACCGGACGATCATCATTTCTGCTTGTGCTAAGTTAGAAGCAAAGGAATACTAAGGTGAGTACATAATACTCGATATGTTATGGGAGTTCTAAATGGTACTTCCATTCATTCATTTATCGTACTCAACTTGATACCTTGATTGAAATTCCACATTATTGATATCTGCACATAAACCATTTAATGACCTTTGGTCTGTCTTGCATTGATTTAATTATATTCAATTGAAATCCTTACTCTTTGATGAGTAACATTGTTTCACATGAAACCTATATGTTATTGCACCTTTATTATTGATACTTAAAGTAAAACAGAAATCCCCATCTGATGTGGGGTATACATCAGTCATGTGCACATAGTAAGAAGGCCCGTCGAGTAGGGATAGTGTATCCATCTTAGCTAGGAAGGGTGGTCCTAGCTGTGAGACCTGATCAGTCTCGCACTCCTGAAATCAGTGTGAGTCATCAAGGCATTAACTGCCACTCTATTTATTAACAGTGGGAAGCATACCGCTTCCGAATATCTGATTTTTGCTAAAGATTATAATTGATGGTATTACCTTAACCTTCAATTGCCAATATTATAAATGAATCCCATTGTGATAGTTTCAAATACCAAAATGTTAAATATGATAAGACCATTATTCTTTCGTTGAAACATATACACCTAGCCGGTATATTATATTGAGTTATTATGTATTCACTGAGCTTGTCTCACCCTTTAGTGGTTTATATTTTTTTCAAGTACTGTAGTGGAGTCTGCAAGGTAAAACTCAAGTTTCATCCTTCTGCTTCGGGGTTACTATGCTATTTTGCAAAACTCTTTAATTATTCATTATGATTATGTATTTTGAAGAAAACGGTCTAGAGCTCCATGGTCATTATGGTATTTAGTAAAATGAATAATTGGAACATTATGATTTGTGTTGGAATGTAATAACCTTATTATGAATGATCCATATTAAGTAATAATAGTAAGACAATATTAGTATGAACTAATTAGTAATCAATGGTATACTTGTGGTATATGTTTAGTATATGCTTGGTATACTTTATCCCTAATATAGTATATGGTTAGTATATATGAGGTATATGTTTTGACCATCCAAAGCATATCAGGTTATGGTCTTGGGTAATGTTGTTATGAATGATAAGATATAGTCTAATTATGGGGTTCTACAGGTCTAGGTGACATTATGTCTCCGTGAACCCTAGGATCGTCACATCTCAAAAGTGGGATGTGAAAGGATTATTGGAACCGAATGCAGCGGAATCGATAGGCTTGTGAAAAATCAAACACTTTGAATTTTCACAACACCTATTGTTTGGTCCAATCAAACTTCCCAAGCAATCTCCTAATTAATGTGTAAAACACATATGCTAGAAAAGAAAGAACAAGGGGTAATCAAATTACCTCT
>CATKHJ010401614.1:0-24853 GCA_949750685.1 Vernicia montana | reverse complement strand
TTTAAATCTTAACTTTTATATATATATATATATATATATATATATATATATATATATATATATATATATATATATATATATATATATTTATCGCTAAATTATACTTAAGTGTGATTTTTAACACTTCTCTTAAATACTAGTATTTGGTGCATTTAGTATTTTATGTATGAGTTAAACTATAAGATCACTAATAATTGGAAATACTTATGATTTTCTTATTCTAATTGATAATTGAGTGTTTTTATTTTATTAATTATGGCCCTTAAGTTAAACACCAAAATTATACTCCATCTATTAATGAAAATAAGTCTACTTTAATTTGCACATAAAATTAAAATAATATATAGTTAATTTAGTTAAATCAATAAATTTTGCTTAATATTTTCCTATATACCCCTCCACTAATAATACAAACAATTGACTAATGATATATTTATTAATAAAAATACACATTAAATAGGGACATACTAAAAAATTAATAAATTAATTATCTTTAAAAATAATATATATATTATAATTTGAAATAAAAGAAAAAGAAAAAGAACTTATTTTATGGAATATAAAAAATATTTAAATAAAAAATTGAGTATACGTGTGAATAATATACTTTTGGTTCACTTAAAAAATAATAAACAGAGAAATTTGGAGTAGTGAATGATAGCTACATTACATAAAAGAAGGTAACAATTAATTATATTTTTTGCTGAGAACAACTATAGAATTATAAGCAATAAAATAAATATGCACAATTTAAATGCATTTTGAATTCTTTTTCCAAACTTAATAGATTTACTTGAGTATCTTGTCCAAATCCTCCAAAATGATTTAAAAGTGTTTGATAATCTAACTTATTATTTAATTTAATATTTTAAATACTTATTAATTTTAAAATGATTTGATAATATAAAATAATTTCAATTTAAAATTTTCAATTAAGTCAAAAATCATTTAAAATGGCAAGTTAAAATATTTGACTTAAAATTTTTATTGAACACACTTAACTATTGAGTTTTTAAATTTTTTTTTATTAAAATGATTTTTATACCCTTAACATATTCTTAAATTTTTTAATATGTGACTTTTATACTTTTAGCATATTCTTAATTTTTTTTATACTCATTTATCTGTTTTTATAATAATTATTTAAAGTTTAATAATTTTTATTTTTTAAAAAACTTATGAGAAATATTATCCTAATTGATTGGTGCTTCTAAAATTTTTTTTATTTATGATTTTTTTTTTAAATTTCAAAATTATGTTTAATGGTTAAACTTAAATATTAATATCACATGGTTAATTATGTCCAATACAAAAGTTTAATAATTTTCAGTAATAACATTTATCAAACATATTAATTATATTCAGCACTTAAAAATTTTAATATTTATTATATTTAATACTTAATTTCTAATTTTACCAAACACCACCATATTATTGTATTTTGACCAAAAACTACTATTTGGTTCCTATGAAAAAAAAAATGGTCTCATTTGTCATTTTATTCTTTAATTATTTGGGTATATATACATGTCCTCTTACATTTTATCTCATTTGTTTATTGAAATCATTTAGTAGGAATAATGTAACATGCAATCATCTTCAAACCAATACAATAATATTTTTTAATTCAACAAGATTTTGCCCAAAATTAATTAGCAAAAGATTGAGGGTCGTCATCCCAACTGCTTTCAGTTATATATATATATATATATATATATATAATTTATTAAAATTATATGGCCCCGTTTGAAAAAACTCATTTAAAAAAATTCAATTCAATTCAATTTAATTGTATTAATAGAATTGAATTTAATTCTTATGTAAAAATTATTTCAAATATCATGTATATATATAGATAATGAATTCAATTTGTTTTATTTTCTTAATTACTTATATTTATTTAACAATATCTGATAGTATTAAAATTTTAAGAGATTGTGATATATATTTGTGTAATTTAACGATAAATTAAATTTTAATTAAATTAATTTTTTGTTAAATGACATATTTTCTATTTACTTTAGAATTATTTATTTTTTATATTAAAAAAATTAAATACTAAATATGAAAATTAATAAATAATAATTCATTTGAATTGAATTTTTAAACCATGGATATGAAAGAGCTCAGTACAAAATAAATTGTTCTTGTATAAAATTGACAAGAATTAAGATAATGGTTGGATTATCTTCCACTTGTTCTTATTTTGGTAAAGATAATAATAAGAACAGGTAAATATAATATTAAAATAACTAAGTAATGGTTGGTTAATGTCCCACTTGTTCTATGCCTATCTCTTTAGAAATAAAAAAAAAAAAAAAAAAAAAAAAAAAAAAAAAAAAAATTGTTCATTAAATTATTGCATGATGCATGGCCCTCTTTCTCTCCCTTCTAGTATTCAGAAGAAAATTTATATAGTAATATATGGAAATGGATCCTCTTTTAAAACGGTTCTCACTTAATAATTTTTGTTATAAAGAATTCATCATTGAATGATTCCAAATTCTTAAAAGACAACTTGATCATACTATAGGCAAAATAGACAACCCACAAAATTTTAATTCCAAACTAATTCAAATGAGTTACATGTTTTGATTCTTCTTTATGTTTAATTATGCTGGTGTAACAATCGAATTGAAAAGGTTGGTTTAGTGAAAGAAAAAAAAAATATAATCTTTTTCAAAAATTACTATATATTATATTCAAACCTCTAAAAATAAGTCATGTTATTATAATTTCAAAATTTTATTTCAATTGTACCTATTACTTATTAATTTTCCTTTTTGTCTGATTACTTATCATCAAACTATATATATATATACATAATCCTAAAGTATAGAGAAAAATTGCATAATTTATTATCACATCATTTTATTTGAGAATTTGATATTAATTGATTTCAATTAATTAAATGCCACTTTAATTATTCAATTAACGATAAATACTTCAATTAATTAATTTGACAAATTCTCTATTAATTAAATATAATAAAGTAATATTTATTTATGTGGGATTATAAGTTCATAATTATAATAATTTGAATTTTGAATTATAATATTTATTAATTATTGGGGTATTTTATTAATTTAATTTAATTTTAATTTTAATTTTTAGAAAGTTTAAAGTAAAAAATTTTAAAGTTATTATTATTATTATTATTATTATTATTATTATTATATACTCAGTTTGATTGGTCCAATCCATTTTGGACCAATCAACTATGTGCTTTGTCGGGAAGAAAAGAGAGAGAGAGAGGTTGTCACTACCGAACCGTTGTCATCCGGCCACCAGAATGCTAAACGCGCACCACCAGAGGGAAGCCCAGTCGCCGAAGAGTCCACTGGTAAAAGCTTGCTGCCATAAGCCTTTAGAATCTGTCGCATTAGCCATCTGATCTAGCAGCTGGTGGTGAGCTTTCTGGCCGATCCCAACCTCCTTTTCCGACGAGATTTGTACCACTAAACTCCTCTCTCTTCAGGCTTTCATTTGGTATCATTTTCGTCTAAAATGGTTGACCTTCATTTTGACCCAAATCCTGTTGTCGATACATTTTTTCGGTGATCTCCGGCGAGAAAGGGAGAGTGATAGTGGTTTTCAAATTCCTTGTGTTGAAACGAATTCATTGATACTTGTTTCGCCACCAACCTCCACCAATGACAATAGTTTTCCGGCGATTTCTCCGACGACATTCTAGTGAGTAATGACCAACAACTCCATAATGAGTTTTAGAGCGTGTTTTGACATTTAAATTATTACATATATGATTGACCTTGGAATGATTAATGGTGATTAATTATAATTAATAGGGATATTAATTGAGAATTTTATTAATATTGGGATTTGCAAATTTTGTGTTATGAGAAAGAAGTGATGATATTATGTGATTGTTAATTTATGGAGACCCATAAAGGGCATTTGAGATTTATTTGAATTGAGTCGGTTGTCTGCGTTTCAAGGGGGTTAGATTTATTCTATGAGAAAATATGTCGGATTTTCAGTAGATTTTGGTTGTCTGCGTTTCAAAGAGATTAGGTTTATTTTATGAGAAAATATGTCGGATTTTTAGTAGATTTCTCTATAGTCTTAAGATGTGTCTATCTTTTGGTTTTTATAATTATTGTTCTGATAGTCTTTTGATATTTTATTTTTTAAATCGTCTATGACCATCTTTTGTAGTTTTAGGTCTAGGCCAGTGATCGAGTCTGATTTTCAGCATCAAGACTGTGAGTGATGCTTTCTAATATATTTTTCTGTTTTTCATGCATATATATATATATATATATATATATATATATATATATATCATTTGAGCATTCTGACATATGCTTATATATGCTTCATTATAAATTATGTTGCATATTACTTGTGGGTGCTAGATGAGATTATGATGATATAGGATCACTCAAAATTATGATTATGATATGATGAACTATGACTGGTGTATGACGGCTTAGGATCTTGCTCATTGCCCAACATTGCTGCTTGTATGGTCAGTGCTGCGTGACTTAGGCTAGTGACGGTTGGGACCTTATGTATTAGATCTTAAGAAACAATATTTGAATTCAAAGAGTCAGATAAGGAGATTGGCTCTCAAGATTGAGGTTTAGTGTGGTTGTTGTAGATTAATTCCCATCCTTTGATGATTATATGATTATTTGTCTGTTTGACACGATGCATGAGTATTTCTTTATATATAATGTTTATAGGACACTGAGTTTGTATATTGGCTAGTATCATTTACTGAGTTGAGGTGTTCACCCATGTCTTTCTATTTTTCTAGATTGCAAGTTGAGTCCTAAAAGAAGTTAAATTTTATTGATCAGTATCTCTACCTTTCTTTTCCGGTAATGAATTTTATATTATTTATTCGGATATGTATTTCATTATGTATTATATTGTGTTATATATTCTAGAATTTTGTAATTACAGTAGAGTATGGATGTTTATTCGTATGTTTGTATAGTATGTACTATTATTGTATGATAATATGAGGATAGCAGAGCTTCATTTAGTTGATGATGAGATTCACTGTTAAACATGAGCATGATAATGATGTTGATATTTTGAGATGATAGCCCTGAGCTACCTAATTGTGATGATATACATAAATTCTGTTTAATTGGTGGATTTATAGCTCTTGATATCATGATATGTGTTAGATGCAGTCAGATTATTGTAGATTTTTTTATTATTTAAACATATCAGGCTGACTACGAATTCTAAAATTTTATGTCTTTCTACACTCCTATAATCAAGTAGTGATCAATGATGAATTAATACAATACATAATGGGTTTTTATAATGTCTTTATTATATTATCAAATAATATTATAATATTATCAATTACATAATATGATTTATTTTAAATTATTTTTTAGGTTAATGAACCAAAACAAGTAATTAGTTTTAATGATGATGTATCTATTCTAGTTCTTTAATGATACGGCTACTTCCCCCCCCCCCCGCCTCAAAAAAGTAGTTTTGTTTTCCCAATAAAGTGACTTAACCTTATCAACAAAATAAAAAGAAATCTTTTGAGAATTAGGTTATTAATAATAGTTTTTTTTTTTTAAAGAAAACTTTATTAATAATCATTGATAATTATCCATGAATAAATCATGGAGGATTGATCATCTTATGATGAAAACAACGGGTGCAAAAACAAGTTTTTTAAATTTATAAAGATTAATCAGTTTTAAAAGTATCAAATTTTATAGATATAAATAGTATTTTTATTAATAGAGTTCAACACAAATAATTTTGAATTTATCAAATCAATAATATGGAAAATAATTTTGAAAATTAAAATAGAAATACACATTCAAATAAACGTATAGTACTGAAATTATTATTTAATAAGTTCAATGCACAATGCCATGTTATTACCACAAACATTTAAAGTGTGGAAAATTAAATTTATGAAAGTCTGAGGAGTGAGAACTGTTAATATAGTGCAATGCATTGCATTGCTAAGCTAATAAAAAAGTCAAAATGTAAAGCAATTCCGTTGTGTGAGAAAAAAAAAAAAACTAAAATGTCAATTTCAATTTGTTTTTCTGGAACAGATATTATACTTTTAATTAGGACTTTAAAAAACAAATATGACTTTTTATATTGCCTCGTGCCATTACTGTAGCTTTTGTCAAGTACTAAAATTAGTCATGCCAATACAGATTAAATCAACAATTATCATTGGTCCACATGACAAGATGTCTCTTTAATTAATTATGTTAAAATCTCATCATTATAGGAGATATTGTTAAGAAGATTTATTCTACCAGTTTATTTATAAACTAATTGAATAATAATAAGACACATTAATTAATGATTCAATGAAAAATTTTATATATGACATTATTAATTAATGTGTTTTATTCTTATTAATTTAGTCAACAAATAAAGTGATATACTAAGTCTACCTAAACATTTCTCCCATTAATAAATTCCTTTTTACTTTTTCAGCCATTAATGATAATACTGTGTTAATCATCTTATGACTCATATTATCTAATAATAATATATTCCATTCGTTTCATAATAATAGCCGTTTTAGGAAGAAATTTTTATTTTAAATTATTTGTTATTTTAGGAGTTCAATACAACATTTATTTATTTTTTTCAACTTTATCTTTATCCCCTACTCCAATATCTCATATGCTTCTTTTATTTGGTGAGAAAAAATAAGGGTATATTTGTCCATCTTAATTAAAATTAAAATTATTTAATAGTTTTTTTAATATGTGTACATCTTTTTAAAATGACTATTATTATGAAACGAAAGGAATGTTAACTTTGAAAATTACTTAAATGCTATTTTATATATTTATTTATTTATGCTAGAGTTAGGTGATGTCCTATGTGCATACGTTTTTTCAAAAATGACATTTATTAATAATTTGATTTTTTAAAAAAATATATATATATATAATTATACGTTATAAGTGTCAATTACACAATTAACAGTGTTATTACTTTCGTCTCAAAAATATCAAAATTAAGTATATTTATTATACTATCAATTATATAAAAGAAAAAATATCATTTTATTTATTATATATTTTTATTTTTTTAAGACCATTCAATATCTCTACTGCTATACAGCAGTAGAATTAATATAAGCTCAAGATTTAATTACAGTTCTTAATCTTTGTAAAAAAAAAAAAATATCAATTTTTTTTTAGAATGAAGATAATACAACCCAAATTGAACATAAATTAAAATCAAATAAGTCCAAATTAGATATGAAATAAATTCAAACTCTGCTTACAAGTATCGGATTCCAACATGTGACTTATTAGTCATAAGCCTCATATTAACTATTTGGACTATGCTTTATTGACATTTATTAATGATTTGATGAGTGTAGCATGTTGGTTAATTTTAATATCTTATTTTTTTTGGCACATAATTTTAATAATTTTAAAATATATTATTATATTTTCATATCTCATTTTAAACAGGAAAAAAAAATTGATTGGCACGCACTTCTATGTCTATATTGTGAAGTCATAGATTACATCATGAAAGAAATAGATGTTGAAAGTTTTTACATTTTTTAATCCTATGAGATTTATTTGTACTATATAATAAATAAATGACTAGTTGATATTACGTGATAAAATGAGTCAAGTATTCATCCAATTTTATATTTCAAATATATATTATTTGAATTATACTAAAAAAATATATTTATTATCAATAAACTTTGATTGATAATATTCAAAATTATTTTTAAAATGTGAAGTTGGAATTTCAAACTTCAATCCCAAATTATGAATTAAAAGTTTGAATTGTTAAAATGTATTATTTATAATTTTAGACTTATTTATTGTATTTTATTTATTTTTATAAGTATAATAATCTAAAATATGTTATTAATCATGAAAGAGTAATTACAAAATGTTAATGGACTGAATTTAAATATTGTGATAGGTTTTTGATTTTAAGTATATATATATATAAATCATATATTTGGGTTAAGAAATTGTATGTCTCATCAAAGTTGTGATTGGAGGTTAATTTTAAACTTACTAACTAATTGATTAACTAAATTATATTATATTATGTTATATCTTTCTAATATAGTTTATATGGTGGAAGATTTTAATTAATACTTTCATTGCATTAACAGAGATTATAGAATATCCAATTATTTAAAAAAAAAATCAATTATTTATTTATTATAATTTCAATTTATCCATCAACTATCTTTAACATCAGGAAAATAAACAAAAGAGGACATTTTGATCCAATACGAGGGATGATGGTTTAATTTCATCATATGTTAATATAAAGAGTATCTCTATTATTATTATGAGGGCCATTTCCAATAAAGCGTACAATTGAACAATGGACATGTGAGATGTCTGAGATAACATAATTGGTTTGAAAGGATTTGGCAACTTTTTCTTTTGTGCTCAGAAAAGAAAAGAAAATTGGTGGTTGAGTTTCCAAAATCAAAGTTTCCATCTAAGAGAAAGTATATATATATATATATAAATATAAGGCAACTCCCCTTCACTTGTCAGGCTCCACCCCCACAAGCTGAAAGCTTAAGGATTTTGTAATATGTGTATGTCAAAATTCGAGTTAAGATATTCTTTTTTCTTTAAATCTAAGCCAAGACAATTTATAATAGTTTGTATTGTAATCCCTTGTTTTAGCTGGTTTGGCTAAGGATGAGATCTTGGAATCTCTCATATTGATCAATTTCTACTGTCTTGTAAATTTATTTAATAATTTGATATTGATACTTTGGTGTGATTATGATTTTGTTTTGCTAATATCATCCCCATGCCCTAGCTTTTCATGCATGTTTTGTATGTGGCAGAACATAATCATCGATGATAAGCTTTACAAATTAATTAACGGTGCCCAATCATATTCTTATTGTATTAATTATGAATAATAACTTAGTAAGTATAATAACTTAAATCAATACCAACAAAACAATAATGCCATAAAGTTATTCATGTTAACCATTCAAATGTGGATCATATGATGGAATTATTCTATTTAGTAGCTATTCAATATTTTAATTTTTTTTTTTTTTTTTGGTATAGAGAAAAAATTATTTAAATTAAGATAAAATAAAATAAAGTACTACTTAACGTATATTATTATTAAATTAAATGATTCTCAAAATCGCGATATTAATGATTTGATTTGATACTGTCTATGCATTAATGATTTATTTCTCCCGCCAGTTCTTAGATGGGACAAACATAAATCATTATACTATTTGTTATAGCCTCATAAGCAATGAGAAGATAATATTAATAATAACTGATAAGAGAATATAAATTATTATAGAAATTAACACGTGGGATTATAAGTTACGGGCCAATTATTGTTCAAATTTTGTCAAATTGTATTTGCAGAAAATTTAAAATACTTTGGATAAAATCTTTGCTATAATCTTATTCTTATAACTTAAACCAAACAAATAAAATTATACATAGTATATATACGTACATATAAATATAGAAAATATTTAAGTGTGACATCAATAATGATGACCCAAAGGTACAATTAATCTAATAGTTTAAACTTATATTTTTCATGAGAATGCCATTTTCAATTATCATCTTATTCAATGGCGGATCTCTCCCTCAATTTTAGAGGCGAAAATAAATTTTTTAAAATAATAAATAAAATATTCATATTTTAATTAGTAATACAATATATTTTGTATATCAAAAGTAAATATTTACACTTATCAATAAAAAAAAAAATCAAATTTATATATGCATTTTTAAATAAAATAATAGTATCAAAATAAAATTATGGTCATATACAGATATTAGACATTTTAGATTTGTATTTGTTGATTTTTTTTTTCTTTTCATCAAATGCATCAATAATAAAATCAATATTAAATTGTCTAACTATGTTTTCTTAACATATATAAGTAATCAATGAGTTGGTAAGAATAAACATCTTTTATCTTATTATATAATTTTGTTTTGAATCTTTATAGCAGAAAATATATGTTTTGTTGTTACAGTATATATAGATAAAGTTAGCATAAGTCGAATCAATTTATTAATAAAATGATAAATATTTGACTTTAATCTGTTTTCATCAAGATTTGATACAAATATGAAATTATTAATATGCTTTTCGAAATTCAAATTTCGATCAACATCCAATTTGAAAAGTTTTAATTTAACTTTTAAATATAACTTTTCTTGTTTGGAAAAATTCATATGATAAAATATATATATATATATATATATATATATATATATATATTTTTAGGCTTGTCCCAGGAATCCGCGATTATCTTATTGATTTTTGAAATGGAGAGATTCATGAAAATGAAGTGGAATATTATTTAGCATCTATGAATATTTCTATATATTGTTCATCTAATATATGGAAGAAGGAAAAAAAAAAAGGCCAAACCTATTCTAAAGATATTGAATTAACATATCACTAGCTAGGTCAATAATAAAATATTTATTTTGAAAAATAGATTAAATATTTAAATCTTTTTTGAAACCAAATATTTAAATCTTAAACCTTCTAAAAATTTTCTATACACGAAACATTTTTAAAACCATATTTCATAGGCACGTTGCTAATGAATATATATATATATATAATCCTTTTTAAGCATTTCAGTTTCAAATAATTGCCGTACGGTTCAGGTTTATTGGACAAGAAAGATTTGTACATCCTTTTGGTATTGCCCAATTATTATTGGATGGGAAAATTATGTCTCCCATTTACAGGGAACATTGAAAATGATTTTTTTTTTTTTTTTTTTTTTTATAGATATTATGAGGATTTTAAGATAGCAATTCTCAACCAGAAATCCAAAAGCATTTGTAAGCAAGAAATACGTGGGTTCCATTAATTCACTCGTTAAATTGCTATATTACTTTAATAATATATGAAGGGTGCTCTAAGAAATAATTAATTACTCTCTCCGTCTCAAATTGATATACACAACTAACTTTTCACATGAATTAAAAATTAGAGGTTAATTTAATTAAAATCATTAGTTTTAAATTTTTTTTTTCAAAAGTACTCTTACAATAACTCATAATCCAAAAAGATTAAATTTTTGGAACTCAACTATTGTATTAGTTGATATTAATTAATATATTTTTGAAAATATAAATACAATTAATTTAAATAATAAATTTATTAATACCAATATTAAATAAATAAAGATATTTTAGTAAAATACTATATGAACTACTCTTCTAAAATAGAAATATACTTATAATTTAAAACGCTCATTATGAAAAGTTTATCTATCAATTTAGGAGTATCTTAATCTCATTCATAACCACTCAATTTATTGGTAAATTTCATCGCCATTCGCTACTACTAAAACTACTAATTTTGTTTTTATTTCAAAAACCCATTTTGCTAATTTTATTTCAATGATCACAATATTATTACAATTATTAGAATAAGGAGGGAAGAATACATACTTTAATGTGCATTGTCTCACTGCTCACATGTTAATAGTAAATATTGAAATTAATAACAATAGTTTAATATCATTTTATATATGTTGTTAAAATTATTCTCTCCATTTTTTTTATTTGTCATTTTTTGAAATAATTTTTTTTTTCAAAATATCTATCATTTTAAGAAACCAATAAGACTTCATTTTTTTTTTTCTAATTCTATCCTTATCATTAACTTTATAATTAATACACATATTATCAATTACTCTATAATCAACAAGAGTAATTTAATCATCTTATTATTGGAATTTAAAGTAATTAATTATTTTTTAATATTTGTGAAATAACAAAAAACGACAGATAAAAAAAATGGAGAGAGTAATAAATAACAATAAATATATACTTACAAAATATATATAATATGTTAATATTACTTTAAAATATTTATATAATGGTATTATTAAAAAATTATTATAAGGATTTTATATATCATGTGCTAATATTATTAATTATTATTAGTGTTAATTAAATTTTTTACTTCTAACAACATGTAAACCATGTTGTTAAAAGAGACTATTTTATAGCGGTAATGGTTAAGAGATGATAATCTAATTAATATATTTGTGGGAATCATCTCTCCTATTACACTTAGTGTATATATTAGGTATTTCAAAATTAATTATAAAAAAAAGTTTGACAATTAAGAACCAATTATTGTGGCCATTTGGAACTGGTTGGTTTCAAAATAATTGAATTTGTAAGGCCAAACTTGAACAATAATAGTTAAAGGCTACAATAATATATCACAACCAAATCAAGTTAAACAAAGAAGTAAGAGATGATGTGCTTTATTAGCAAGTATCTTCTCCTTTTTTCAATTACAATTTTATTAGAAGAATTAATATAATATGATTTTTTTTATTTAAATAGTTATGTCAAATTTTGAATTAATTCACAAATCTATTAAATTTAGGTTGGTTTGGATAAATGATAATTTGAAATTATTATGAATTTAAATTTGAATTTTAAGTGTAAAATTATAAAAAATAGACACAATAATAAATTTCAAATGCTCAATCATTTCAAATGATTAGCTATCCAAATGAACCCTTACAATTTTTTTTTTTTTGTGTAAAATAATTCAAAGATACACTTTTTATAATTATGTGTACTTAAAAATATTCTCACATCCCATATATTAGTGTCGTTCATTATTGAATTATGATTAATAAAGTAATGAATAAATTTATTTTATCAATTAATCAATTATTGAGTTTGAAAAAATTATTTTACGGGGCCATCTAATTTTATTAGAAAAAATAAATAAATATATAGTACAATTTAGAATAGGACACAATGGAAAAAGAAAATGGTATAAGCATGTGGTAATTATTTAAAATATATAAATATGCCATACACACCAAATAATAAGATTAAGTCATTTGTTAGGGTTCATCAGAAACATAGAAAATCTTATGGGCTAAGCCTTTTTTTTTTTTTTTTTTCTTAAATAATATATCATGCTAAGTTCAAAGTCTCTTTTTCCTTTTATTTTAAGTTAATAAAAGACCCACAACCTTAGAATCTAGAGATGTGTTAAATAAATCTGAAGAGCTAAAGTCTAAAAGTGTAGCTTATAAATGCACATGTTAATTAGGTTCGCATATAAGACACCACCACGCTTGTCGCCATTTTTTTAAATATAAATAAATAAATAAAAGACAACTTGTTTCCATTTTTTCTTAAATTCTTAATTATAGGCAAAGTATTTGATGTGATTTTAACCTATCATATTAAAATTCAATCCACTCGACCCATGATTTTTTTTGATTATCTTTGGCAAAAATAGATTTTTTTTTATTGATTATGGGCTGCGGCCTGTAGACTGGCCCATGAACAGGCTTGGTCTACAGTTTGATCTCTCACAGTCTCACTACTTGAGAGGCTGAACTGAAACCGTCCAACAAAATGGAAAATTCAAAATTAAAAGAAAATAATGGAAAAAAAAAAAAAAAAAAAAAAAACGTGTGTGGAAGAAATTATTATATTATCTTTCAATAAACTGTTGAAAAAAAAAAAGAGAGGGAGGGTAGGTAGATAGACTTTAGAGGACGGTAATTTAGTAAAATTGCAAAAAAAAAAAAAAAAAAAGGAAGAAAAAAAGAGAGTGAATAAATGGACCCTACAAAAGCACTGTTCCACCTATCAGCAATCACTGGGCCCTCTCGTTTTCCATCACGTGACAGTGGTACCCCATACCATACCCATTACTCTTCTATTATTGTCCCATAAAATCCCCTCCCTCTCCTTCCTAAAATCTCAACACAAAAACTTTTTAGTTTTTATTATTATTTTGCTTAGGCCAATTTTCTCAGTATCTCTGCTGTCTTTGATTTTGGCAAGTTTGCTTTCCATGTACCAAAACAGAAAGTTTTCCTCTATTAGACGTGTGTCTGTGTGTTGTTTATTTGTTTTTTAATTTTATATTATTCTCAAACATTATAAGAATTTAAGCTTGGCCTTGGCCAGACTCTGTATTACTATTTCTCCTACTTAATTTCCAATTCCACATCCATTTAACCTCTACTTTCCTACCAAAAAGACAAGTCCTCTCTCTATCTTGCATTTGAGAAACAAGCCATGGAGGACCTAATTATATCTCCATCTTCTTCTTCTTCTCTAGTCTCTTTATCACAAGAAACTACCCCACCTACTCTCCAGCAGAGCCTTCAATTCTTGCTCCAAAGCCAACCAAACTGTTGGGCCTATGCCATTTTCTGGCAAACTTCAAACGATGATAATGGAAGAATCTTCCTTGCCTGGGGAGATGGTCATTACCAAGGAACTAGAGACACTTCCCCAAAACTAACCTCCATCAACAACCATTTCCAAAACCACCGCATTCCTTCTTTAAACTCTGATGAAAGAAAAAGAGCCATGAAAGGAATCCAAGCTCTCATCACCGAAAATTATGACATCGATATGTCCATGATGGACGATACAGATGTTGCTGACGCTGAGTGGTTCTATGTCATGTCTCTCAGTCGATCTTTCTCTGCTGGAGACGGTATTCCTGGGAAGGCTCTTAGTACTGGTTCTTTGGTTTGGTTAACTGGCGCTCAAGAACTCCGATTTTACAACTGTGAAAGAGCCAAGGAGGCACAAATGCATGGCCTTGAAACTCTTGTTTGCATACCAACATGTAATGGAGTTCTTGAATTAGGCTCCTCTGATATGATCAGGGAAAACTGGAGCCTCGTTCAGCAAGCCAAATCTCTTTTTGGGTCAGATCTCGTTGATCTAGTCCCCAAAAATCAAAATCAAGATCAAAATCAAAATCAAAATCCCAATCCTATCCAATTACTCGACATGAACATTTCTTTTGCGGATATAGGCCTAATTGCTGGAATACAAGAAGATAAAGAAGCAACTCTTATAGAGAAAACACAACAAAATGAAGCAAAGAAGTACAGTGGCAAACCAGGCCAGTCTTATATAGACTCTGAGAATTCCGATTCAGACTGTCCTTTAATTGCTGCGACTGTGGACAAAATAAGAACACCAAAGAAAAGAGGGAGAAAACCGGGACTTGGCCGAGACGCTCCACTCAACCATGTAGAGGCAGAGAGGCAGCGACGTGAAAAGCTTAACCACCGGTTCTACGCCCTGCGAGCTGTGGTCCCAAACGTGTCCAGAATGGATAAAGCTTCACTTCTATCTGATGCTGTTTGCTATATAAATGAATTGAAGGCCAAGATTGATGAATTAGAATCACAATTACAAAGAGAGTCCAAAAGGGTGAAACTGGAAGTGACTGATAATACAGATAATCAAAGCACAACTACTTCTGTGGATCAAGCCAGCAGGCCTAGTACTAGTACGGGTGTTGGTGTTGGTTTTGCACTTGAAATTGAGGTTAAAATTATAGGTGATGACGCTATGATCAGGGTTCAATCTGAGAATTCCAATTATCCAGCTGCTAGGTTATTGGCTGCATTACGCGACCTTGAATTTCAAGTGCATCATGCTAGTATGTCCACTGTTAACGAGCTTATGCTTCAAGATGTGGTCGTTAGCGTCCCTGAAAGATTCAGAACTGAAGAAGGAATGAAATCTGCACTCCTTAGAAGACTAGAACAATAAGATGAGTTAATTAATTCTGAATTAATATGTAATCATGGACGGTTTGTTTTAATTTCTTCTTTCTTCCATGAGTCTTTTTCAATCTTAATTTCTCCTTCTTAATTAATTTTCTTGATTTCTACTATAAATTGTACAAAACTAGTTGAATGAGATTGTCCACATGTACATGTATAGATGAGCACCCTTAAATTGTGTATATATTTAATTAAAACTCTAAACATATATGTATTTTAATTTATTTTATTTTTTTAATGTGTCATTCTCACTATGGTTAGATACATAAGGTGAGACTGTAAGCACCTAATATAGCTATAGATATTTGGCAAAAATAATATATGTAGGGTAAGTAGCTGAAAATTACCCAATTATGCTAACTATAGGTGATTAAGTGAAGCAGATATCTTCTACCATATATGATGGAATTAGAGTGCATATATATAAATAGAAGTGGACTATAAGTTAAATTTGTACATGTTTTTCTAATATTTTTATGGCACCACTTCACAAACTTCAAAGAGAAAAACAACCTTAATGGGTGAAACTTATATAAGTCAATGAATTATGATAGATATTGAGGCACGTTTTATATAAGAGTGAGTGTATGTCGTGTGATTTTTTGCATTCGAACATAAACTGAATGTTACACATATTTCAGGTTAAAGGGAGATCCTACAAAAAAAACTAAGATTTTTACTTGGCCTAGAATATCCAAATATGTTCCTTGTTTTGAGGATATAAAGTGGAGAAATGGATGATGGAATGTAGACCCCACCACTAAAATTTAATTTAACACGTGTATTTTTTTAAGCATTAATTCCATATATTCTAATGGTGGCCTTCATTTTCGAAATCAACTAAATATTGAATGGTTACATTAATTTAATAAGTTAAATTAAAAATATATAAAGTAAAAAAAAATATCGTTATTTTTTTATTAAGTAAAAAATAAATAAAAAAATTATATTAGTTAAAATATCTCATCACTCATTAATTTCATGTATGAGATAAATCTATACACTTAATATAGTCAAGATTTTTTAAAAAAAATAGTCTCACGTTACTGATAAGTTAAGTCACTAATTATTTAACATTTGCTATTTTTGCGATTAATTTAAGGTAATATTAAAGTAGTGAGTAATAACTCAAAGTGAATTATAAAATTCTAGTTGTCTCTGCTTCTCTTTTTTTCTCTAGTTATCTCTTAAATTTTATTTCTTGAACCACCGCCGATTTTCTCTTTTGATCAGTGATGGTTGATCGATGGTAGTTCAAAATCTTCAATCTTCTGTTAGATTTACTATAGATAGTATCATCATTGTTGTTGTTGTCACATTCAACAATGACTCCACTCATTAGTTTTTTTTTATCGTCGCTCGATGCTCATTTTGCTCGATCTCGTTCTCTGCCTCTTTGTTTCTGTTGTCGCCTCCTCATCTTCATTTTTATCATATGCTTATGGATGGTTTTGTGTTTACTGCTGCTAGGATGATACTTTTCATTTTATTATTTTAATTAAATTATATTTTTTTATATATTATTTTATCTTCTCTTATTGGAAGTTTTGTTATGTTTTCTTTTGTTGGAAGTTGTTTTTTTTTGTTATGAGTACGGTGGTATGTCTGTGTATTATTGCGTTTCAGATACTCGTAAAAATGATAGTGGTTTGTCACATTGTTCCACTATTACAGTCGCATTTTTCAAAACTAACTATATGGCAGTTGAATGTTCTGTTTAATATTTGTGATCTGTGAATCAGTTTGCTCTTATTATGGTAGTTGATTTCATATCAGATTATTTTCTATTGAAATTAGTATTTAACCACCGACTATTAATGAAATTTAAATTTATTTTTAAAAAAAAAACTCAAAGTGAAAAACCAATAAAAAGAGGACAAGTCGCTGTGTATAATTTTCATATTTTGATTGATGGGTTTCAATTTTTCATTGCGGACAAAATAAGGAAAGCTACGGTTCTTGCAAAAGGGACCAGTTGATGGAAATGAAATTGAGTAATTGCATGCTGGGGACCAAATTCTACTATTTTATTTTAACCAATTTTTTTATTTATAGATTAATGGACCACTGCCTTTCTACATGTCAGCAAATTCGATACACATTTTGCTAACGCCAAATTACAACACTAAGAGCAAAATCAAACCGAAATTAAAAATTTTTGAACTGATTGGTTTAATTTTATTTTATTTTTTGAGTGATTTAATTTGGTTTTTTAAATAGTAAACTTAATTAAATTTTAATTCGATTTAATTTTTACTAAAAAAATTTAGTTTAAATCAAACAAACCGAATCAAACTTTTTCGATTCGATTTAGTTTAATTTTATATAAATTTTAATTTCAGTTTGATTTAGATAAAATATAAATTCGATTATTTCAATTCGATTTGATTTTAAACCGAACCGATTAAATGCTTAGCTCTAGTAAAGTCAATGATACATGGTGAATTCATCCACACCCAAATGATAGAGCAGTAACTCTGAGACCTTGAGATTTGGGTTGGACACAGGGTTTTAAATAACGTTACGTATCGGTCATTTTGTATAGATTTTTTAGGGGTTTGATATGTTATTCGGGCGTTACATATGTATTATAAGAATTAATCTTAAATCAATACTAAATCACCTGATACACATGGATACAACTGTTATCAAGCGATACGATCGTAACGTATCAGTATAAAAAAAATTATTATTATTATTAAAATTTTAAATTTTTTTTTATTTCATTGATGTAAATTATGAATACATTGTTAAAAAAACTATTATTTTATATATTTTTTATTTTATTAGTGTAAATTATTTGTATATTGTTTTTCACATTATTTATATAAGAGTTTTTTTCCTTTTTTTTTTTAATGTATTTAGAACATTATTGATAATTTTTACAAAATTTATTTATTTGTAATTTTTTTTTGTATGCGGATAAAATTATTGATTGAATTTTACATTATGACCATGTTTATTTTTATATATTTATTTTCAAAAATTTAAATGATGGCCTTGTAGAAATTCTTACAAGGCCATCATTAATATTAATTTATTTGTTTAGAATATGGAGGGTTTTTTTTTTTTTAATCATCTTATTCATATTGAATAACTTGATTTTTTCACCTTATGAATTAAAAAAATAAAATTGATTTATATATATATATATATTTTAAATCAATACAGTATTATATTAGGAATTTATGTAACTTTATTATTGTTATTATATATTATTCATAAATATGTTATGTAATTTGAATTTTTATAGTTTAGACTATACTTATTTAAATGTTTATTAATTTAATGTTTTGCATTTTGGATATTATAATCTATTTTTTGTTAATTTGAATTAATTTGCTAATCAACTTTGAAAATTCACGATAAAGGCGATTGATTCATTTCGATTCCGTTACACCAATTCTGATATTAATACGATACGTAAAATCGTTATTTAAAATCCTGGTTGTACATTCATCAAATGTGATAATTATTAAATTTATGAATGTATAATGTGTTATTAATTTTGCTATTATAAATATCTTTGAACAATTGTTCCTATGTACTAGTGTTAAAAAAGGATATTATATCTGGTGATAAAAAAATAAAATAAAAAATAAAAAAAGACAATTTTTTATTTTTTTACTTTATATATTTGGGCACGTAGTAATCGCTGTTATTATTTATTTTTAATGTGGGGATAGACCTGGGCTAAAATTTTAGCTCTTAGTAAGTTATCCTAGACGGACTGAAATAGAAGACTATAGTAGACGGAACATCGCTTTATGGTACAATATCAAAGATTTTTATTTAGGTACTGTATGATATTATTTATATTTATATTTTATTTATAATATTAAATTTTACAATTTAAGAAATAATTTCTTTTATAAATTTAATATTTATATTGTTTTATAAATTAAAATTTTTAATTAATTTTAAATATTAAAATTTTTAATTAATTTTAAATATTAAAATTAATTTATTTTATACTTCTAATATTAACTAAAACATTCTAAATAGTGTGACAAATAATTTATAATATTTTCAAAATAATATTTTCGAACCTACTTAAAAAGATTTTATTAGAAAACTTATATGATTAATAATAATAATAATAATAATAATAATAATTAGTAGAGTATGAGATTATATATTTCACACAAAATATTTTTTCTTTATTATTATTTGATGCTTTTTAGTATATAGCTAGCAAATATATAAATATGATAAAAAAATTCAAGTGAAAAAAAAAAGAATGTGGTATGATAATATTGTTAATTGATGAAGTTGTAATTAACAAATAAGTAGAAAGATAATATACAAGGGTTTATGGGGAAAAAAAAAAAGAATATAACATAATAATATATGGTGGATGGGAGAGTCCACTTAATTTGGGAGATATTTAAAATAAGCCTTTGTGAGAAACGCACTTATGGACTTGACACTACACTTCAACCCAAGACAATAAATTTATGGGTATTTTTCACTTATATGTCACTCTTTAATCTCATATATTTCTCATGTGATATTCTATACACTTGAAATTCTAACAATATACTCCTCAAGCGTGAATTTTCAAATTGAGTTTGGACTCCAATTTGAGTGGAAGCCTCGAGCATTTATGGTAAAAAGCCTTAATATTTTACCGAGAGTCATCTTACTCTTCCACGTAGGGGTTACAATCCATTGGACCTGATCGAGAAGCCCTCTTAATCTGGAAGATCTTTATAATGAACCTTGGTGAGGAACACAGTCATAAACTTAACACCACACTCCAATTCAAAATTTTAAAATAATGGATTTATGAATTTTTCTCACTTTTATATCTCTCATTAATCCATCTATTTCCAATGTGAGATTTTACTCACTTAAAATCCTGACAATATTGGTAATGGAAAAATTGTAATTAAGTAGAGAAAAATAAGTAAAAAAAGAATGTGACATGGTAATATTGTTAATGGGTAAAGTTATAATTAATAATTAAGTAGAAAGATAAATATAAATATTAAGAGTATGAAAAAAAAACATAATAAAATAGTTAATAACAAAATTATAATTAAGTAAAGTTAATGAGGATATTTTTGTCACACCAACACTCACACTTTTGTGTTTTTTTATATAGGTAGTTGATATTTGATAATATCGCCATGTTGCAAACTAATAACATTTAAAAAAAATCAACAAATGATTCAAAATCTTGAATTATTGTTGGAAAAAAAAAAAACACTCTTGAATTCTTGATCAGACAAAGACTCAATTCTCTTGGGCCCGAGACCAAAATGTAATATGGGCTATGTCTACACACTTTACAAATCTGTGGATTTTTTCAGTAAATCCAGCCAATACTTCTTTATTTTCCATTCCGTATGCTTTAAAAATAATTTTCAGGTAAATTAGGAGATTAACTTTGATTTATATTTTAATCTCTCTCAATCAATCCACTATTCGGGCAATGACCACTAATGCCAAATGACAATCATAAGTCTATGAATTTATATTTTCCTTTCTCCCAAACAATTATAATTTATAGCATAGTTTTCCATTGATTTGAATTATGGTGCTCTTAAAATATTTTTTTATTTTTTTTTACATAGAGAAAATGTTTAAAAGATAAAAAAATTATGATCAATTTGAATATGTAGTATCTTGTATTATAAAAAAAAAAAATACTGGATTAATAGCCCAATTAATCAAAGGTTAAAAAAACACGTGACCAACAAAATTACCTACAATGAGATGATTGATATTTGACATGGAATTTTAGTAAAAAAATATAATCATTTAATATGATAGGTCCTATATACTATGTGTTACCATGAGTGAGACTTGATTGAACCAGTCACGCACTGTATTTGCCCTAAAAACAAGTTTGGGACAGGGGGTCGGTATTACAAATTTACATAGGTTTAATTTTAGCACATGTTTATTGCGTGATAAATTAATGCACTGTATCAGTATTACATAGCATTTTAAGAATATTTGATCCCATCCACAAATGTTTTTACACGTGAGTAAACCAAAAAAACACAGTTTTTTCACGTGAGGATTTCGTACCAAAAATAAAAGATGAAAGAGTCCTGGTTTCATGTCTTGGTGACCAGAACAAGAAGGAAGGAGACAAGTGAGTTGAATCTTGAAACCAATGGATTTTGGAACTTTCTGTGTCCTTAGCTTCATTGTCAGACACGTGTTTTAACTTGATAGTCTCTGTGGTCAATGGTAACCGTAACATGCACCGATGGCAATGGGTAATGAAATTCTCTGTCTCTGCGGAAATTTGCTCCAAACGGAGCGGAGATTTTTTAAATTTTATCTCCATGAGATTAGAGATGAGAGATATTTTTTTTTTCTTTACTGGAAATGAGACAAAGATGAGGAGTGTATTCTTCACTCTGCCGGGATTCCCATCTCCGTCCCAATGAAACCTGATATTATATTTACATAATTATTCATAATATATATATATATATATATATATATATATATATATATATATATATATATATATTAGAATTTCTAATTTTATCACTCATTCTTTGTAATTTTTTCACATCATGATAATTCTAAAAAAATTTATTTAATTATTCTCATGTTTTTATATATACTGAATTTTTTAATGTTTTATTAAATAAAATAACAGAACATTTTTAATATATTAGGCGTATTTACATTTTAATTTTTTTATTGATACTTTGTATGTTTTAATATGTTAACATTTTCTAAATAAATTTATTCTTATTTTAAAAAAAAAATATTAGTAATATATATATTAATAAGTACATATATATATATATATAAGTAATGTATAAAAAAATCAATAAAATATATAAGTAATACTAATTATCAAAATATCTCCAATTATATATATATATTGTGAGTTAAAACCTAATTAAAGTCTAATTTTTCAATTTTTATACATTAGATTCTACTATTTAAAAGTATCTAAAATTAAATTAAGATAAGACAAAAAAAAATTCAAGTGAGTAACGGAAATTCTTGCGGGAATGGGAATCCCTGCGGGGACGAGGACGAAATCTAAATTTTCTCTATTTATAAGGCAGAAATGAAAATAGAGATTTCATTTAAGGTGGGAATGGAGATGAAGGATGATAACCCGCCTCCGTCTTGTCTCGTTGACATTCCTAATAACCTGAAGGAGATTGAGGCCCAAAATAAGAATTGGGCTGCCTTGTTTAGAGTCCGAACTCTGAACTATGATTCAACAAGTTACGCTTTCAAATTGGCAGCCCATCATGATATTTCACAACTTGGGCCATACTCATCTTTATCTTCTTATTAGCAACTCCAGACAACTGGACATAACGTTAATTAAGAATTTAAAACTCCGGTAATTTTCATTGACGAAATTACCTCACGTACCTTTTTTTTAATTTGTAATTTTTAATTACAATTTTATACTTTTTATTTTTTTATTTTTTTACCCTCTTTTATTTATTTTTATATTTTTTCTTTACTTTTGTTAAAAAAATATACTCTTTGCATTTTGTGACTCTTGTTTTTTCTTTTGTTGATGATAACAATTAATTTTGGTTGGATTTCATACTTCATTTTCATTCATTATTATTATTACTATTAATTAAATCATTCTAATTTCTATATTGTTTTAATCTCATAAAAAACGAGTTTATCTCATTTTTTCATATGTATATATTATTTTTATTACTGCAAAAATTTAGCTAAAAACAAAAGTTCAAATTCTTAGTGAAGTAATTAATAAAATATAAAATTTCAATAATAATCATATGAAATGATTGAACAATCATTTGAAATTTATCATATCTATTTTTAATAATTTTGCTCTTGAAATTCAAATTTAAATTTAGCATCATTTCAAATAATTGACCATTCAAACAAACTAATTTCATTATCTATTGTAAGATGAAATGAAAATGACCAAATTTTATTTTATTCCAATATGACTTTGCCTGTAATAACCCGACTTTTTAATAATCTTTGAATTTTCGTCTTAATAAGAAAATATATTTATTTATACAATTACATTGATATTTAAATGATATATTTAAAGTAAATAAAATATTTTATGAATATGTTTATAAAATTTTGATTTATTATGGTATATTTATTTAAGAATTATATATATATATATATATTTGTTGAAAAATAAAAATGAAAATGTATAACAAATAGATTAAAATTAAAATATGCAAAAAGGTGTAATTAAAATGAATCGAACTGTGACCTAAAATAGTTTTAGCTAGCCTTACTGCTAGACTACTCATAAATCATATTATTTTAACTCTTGAAATATTATATATATTATATAATGTATCTAAAATATATGTATATATATAATAATACATTATGATAGAATGTGGTGGAAGACTCTAGAGAGCTTGTCACGTGGGCTGTTAAAAGAATTAAAAAAAAAAAAACAAATGTATATATATATATATATATATATATATATATATATATATATATAATGAAGGCCAGCAACAACAACGAAAAAGAGAGGCCAAGAAAACAAAAACACTGAGTAAAAGAAAGGGGGAAAAAAAAAACTTGAAAGAAAACTCTCGGCTAATGAAGATTACCAAGCTAAAGGTTGAATTTCTTCAAGGTAAGTTAAAATTTCAATTCCTTCCTTAGACCCCAAGAGTATGGGTAATGTTGATTCTTAAAAAGAAAAAGAAATATTTGAGCTTTTGGGACTTAGTAGTTTCAGGTACTAAAGAAAAAAAAATTAGAAAAGAACTTCAATAGATCTTTCTATTCATTCTAATAACTTTAACTTAAAACAAATTGAAGAATTATATGAGTAATAAAAAAAATGATGAACACAATTAAACTTTAGAAGGAGAACCTAGCTTTGGTTAGGCAAGAAAGTTCAAGGGAGAAATATATTAATTCCAATTCTTGATTTAAAGGAGCTTGATTTGAGTTTAATTAGATTTATACATAGAGAATTAGAATAATTATGAACATAAATTAGATAAAAGAGAGGATTGTGGAGGAAATTGTTATAATTCAGAACTATGATTCAATTGGGCTTGGAATGGATTTAATTAAATTTAGAATTCTTTAATTAACTTGAATAAAAGAAAATTAGGATATTTTCAAGTAAATTATATTTAATTAACTAGGAAGCTATAGAAATTAAATGTGTGAGTTAGAATTTTGAGTTATAAAGATGTTTAACCTTGTATATAAGTTGTTTACATGTAAAATTGATTGAATATAATATTGGAAACAAGAAATGAAAAGGGAAAGTAGGGTATATTAACCTATGCCATTCAGCCTATA
>CATKHJ010401440.1:0-10324 GCA_949750685.1 Vernicia montana | reverse complement strand
TTATTCCATAATTCCTAATAGCCTCCTTAAGTTCTTCTCTATCCTTAAATATCATGCTCACAGCAAATCTTGGATCTTCCATATCATGCTCAGCATCAAACTCAGGGTAATTGGCTCTTTCTTCATCTTCAGAATCATCTTGTGAACTAGTTCATCACTAGGTGCATAGTCTGAATCTTGATCAGCTGCTTCATTCCCAATAGCATCATTAGGATGTGCTTCTACATTCTGTCCAGTACCACTTGGTCTACCTCTTGCTCTTGTATTAATCCTGACAATATTATGTGCCTCATTTCTTTGGTTCTCATTCAAAACAACATTCAAGTCTTCATGCATGTCAACCAAGTCATAATTAGGATCATCAAAGGTCAGGTCTCCATCATCAACAATCTGTGGTTGGACATTTGCATTAAATACATGGTCTTGTGTTTGATCTGCTGCTCCCACATTTGATTTTCCTACAACCAAGTCTACAGGTGGAGATGGTTCTATTATAGGCCAAAATATATTTTCAGTTCTAGTAAATGGTGTCCCATTTCCAATTGCAGAAGTTTCCTTATTAGGCATTGACAAATGATTAACATTTGTTGAAACACTTTTTTTTTTTTACCTCTGCATGCATTCAACTTTGTTGGTCTGCCCATATCTGTTGTATTATCATTAGATAAATAGCTTTCTTGTGTCATAACTTGTTTATCTTTCTTTGTAGACTTCTTGCCTCCCCCATACTGGCCTTCTTCTACAACTTGCTCCATGTATACATCCACTTCACCAAAATCTGTTGCATTCAATGTCATCTTAAATAAATCAGACCCTGAGTTAATCAACCTCAAACCACTGATGAAATCTTTTTCAGGCATCCTCCACCACTGTCTCACCTTACCCTTTACTCCAAGTTTATTTAACACATCACTTATTTCAATTGCTTCCAAATTATCAGCATGACAACAAGATATGTTAAAAACTTTCCCATTATAATAACCATTGTCTTCCTTGTTCCCATTGTAATGAATTTTGATTGTAAACAAGCCATTGGGATCTGCATCAATAGCAAAATAAGCATTATTATTTGCTATGTCTGAGGTACTTATACCACCAATATGTAATCTTTGAAATTTTTCATTTTTCATCAGGTCATATATTTCTATCTTAGATCATATTGCATTCTGAAATCAGTAATTTACCCTTTCCAATTTAAACAATACAAACCACTTTCCTTTGTACATATTTGTCATACTACAATTAACAGCAATTAGTACTTTCCAATTAAACCTTCCAATTAACTAAATCCAAATACCCTATCCAACGATTAACACTAATTAACCTTGATTAATCATACTTTACCATAAAAATTAGATCTTACCAATAACTAATTCCTTATACCATTAATATATGAATTTAATAAGCTAAAAATGTGGAACTCACAAATCCCAAAAACAACTATTCCATCAATTGAGCTTCGTAAATGCATGTATTGCTTTTACCAATGGAATTTGACCAAGAATACAGAGGAATAAAGAATACATACCAGGTTGTTTTGTCGCCATTATCCAAAGCAGGACCACAAATAGTTATGGAGCTTCTGTTGGATTTTTTTTTACTTTTCCCTCTCAACTGTGCCTTTCATTCTTTTCTACAATAAATAAATTAAAAAAAAAAAGCTTTTGGGGGGCAACTTTCCCCGCTAAAAGATTTTCTTCAACCCCTACATAATAATCTAACAAAGCTCCACAATTGTTCCAAATTTTGTTTTCAATTGAAAGTGATAGAGTGAGATAGCTTTTGAATTTCTAAAGTTCTGTACTTTAGCTTAAGAGAGAGAATAAGTCAGAAAAAACATGTAAAAAGATACTCACGCGCATTCAAGAGACATGGGGAGGATGGGTTACTGACATGGAAGCTTTTCATTGGTTACTTATTTGTAATATGTGCCACCTATGTTTTCCGTCAGCTCAATGGACGGTAATTGGATAAAATTATAATTAAGCAACTGTTAGTTTAGTCTAGTGATTTTTAAGTGACGTTTTAAAGATTATAAACGATAATGGGCATTAGTCAATAGTTTAGGGACGACGAGTGAAATTAACCCTCTTTCTCTCTTAAAAAGTAGAATATAATTAAACTAAATAAAAAAATAAAATTTTTTTTTTTATTTTATGAAAATGGGTCGATACTCGCTAATGATGGAGATGAACAAAGGCTGAAGGCTTTACAAAAGAAAAATCAAAGCAATTTGATAGGACTAATTTCACTCATCATCCTTTATCTTTATATTTAATTACATCATATTCTCTCTCTTTTTTTCTTTTTTTTTTTAATTTGTAACACTAATATTATTAACCTTTATACTTAATAATATCAAAATCTCTTTTTTAAAATTTGTAACACTAAAATCATTAATCTTATATTAATATTACAACAACAGTCACCTTTATATAATTTTTCAGTAATCCTCAAATCGGAAAATTAATGTGCACTCTGCATCTGATTAAAAATTTTACTTTCACATTCCTCATCAATTATACTCATTTTTCTCTATCTTTTCTCTCAACATCAAATAATTTCCTCTCTTATTATATTTGGAGAATGTTTGTGTTTTTATTTATTTAATTTGAATTAAGTTCTCTCTTAGTTTAACTTAAGAAATTATAAGTTTTATATATGATTATTGATTAGGCGGATAAAAGCTCGCTCAAAATTATAACCATATTATCTTTTGTATTTTTTAGGAAGGATTTAAGAAAGCAATAGGTTGGATTTGGAAGATTAGAGAAGGAAAAAAATAAGAGCGGAAGGGAATCACGTGACGTTGAAAGAAAGGGAAAAAATAGTATGATAGATGAATTGTACAAAAAATAAAAATTTTAATCTAATATAGAGTATTTTGAAAAAAAAAATTGATTTAGTGTAGAATTTACATCAATTTTTCGATTGGAAAAGATTACCGAAAAATTATAAAGGCAAGTATAATCGTAATATTAATTTAAAATTAATTATTAATATGTTACAAATTAAAAATAAGGGATTTTGATGTTATTAAATAAAAAGGTTAATGATATTAGTGTTACAAATTAAAAATAAGGGATTTTAATGTTTTTAAGTATAAATGTTAATAATATTAATATTACAAATAAATAAATAATTGTAATATTATTAAGTATAAAGATGAATGATGACGAATGAAATTATATCAAATTTGATGTTTTGAATTTTTTGGGCCGGGTGTTTTAGGGTTGGTATTATTCTATTATTGAATTTTTTATTTTTTTAAAAGTTATTTAATTATTCTAAAATTTATGAGTTTATTAGCTGGTTTCATTTTTTAAGAAATGATTTCACGTTTAGATAGAACCATAACACGAATGAAAGGCAATTATTGAGGCAATTCATACATCCAAAAAAAGTAAGTAGCAGCAGCAAAGAAGCTCTTCTCCTTGATAGTCCAATTTCGAAATTTAATTAGCATAAATAATCAGTATTTTAGTAAAACTAATAAAAGAAGACAAATTTAGCACAGTGTGATTGTGAACTAATCCGTAAAATTATCTGTTCAATCGCCGAATGACCTTGACAAAACTATAAACTTTAATGGAGATTGGGGAGGTTGACGAGTAATTTTTCCTACAACTATATAATTTGATTTTGAGTTAAGAATTATTTATACTTTGTATATATATTAATTTAATGAAATAAAAATATAAGGAGTAAAAAAAATATATCGATATTTTTTTTATTAAGTAAAAAATAAATAAAAAAATCATATTAATTAAAATATTTTATTATATATTAATTTAATAAATGAGTTATTAATTTAATAAATGAGATAAATTTATGTATGTAAGAATTTTTCATGATTTTGACCGCCAACATTTTAGAGAAAACAACTTGTAATAGTTGTTATGGTGGATGTGGCCAATAATTACTAAGTCCTATCAACAATTAATTTAATAATAAAAGGCTTGAATGCCATGTCAGCTTAAGAATGAGATTGTCAAGGAATAGGTACTTAATTAATTAAATTAAAAGTCAGTGAAAAAAAAATAATAATTAAATTAAAAGACTTACAGGCAGATTTTGTGTACTAAAACTCCATATAAAAGTACCGTTCATTGCTGGAAGTTGTCCTTAAAGATGTAATAATTTTATCACAACTGTAATTAGTAGTACAAAATTATACACGTAAGCTTGAATAGACATGTTGCAAGGAGAATATCAAAATCATTGAAGAGGAACCAATATCTATTAGCAAAAAATTATTGCTCCAGCTGGAGGTGGCAAACGAGTAGGTCGGAGTTCGGATTAAATCATTCTGGGCAGGTTATATGCGGGTGCAAATGGATCGGATAATATATTGAGTTGAAAAAAAATAAATTTCAAATTAAATTCGGATTGATTTGTAAATTTTGAATTGGATCAAATAGACTCACATAAAAATTATTTTTTTTAAAAATTTATTTTAAATATATAATTTCCACATATAATTTCAAAAATTAATAAATAGTGATAATAATAATCATGTATATAATTAGAAATATTAAATATGTAATTTTTCTAATGTATTATGACATGTCTATTAATTTATAGGCATAAGTAAAATTACTAGGATAATAAATTATTAATAATATCTTAATTGTTCCACAATTTTATTTATTATATGTTTTATTAAAATATTTTAATATATATCAACTCTCATTATTAATTTTTATTGAATTTAAATATTACCTCTTAATAATTTTAATTATTGATTATTAATGTAAAAATATATATGGATCAAGTTTATTATATATATAGATCAACTAAAAAAATAATAAAAAACATATTAATATGTTAGGTGGTGTTTGGTAAAACTGAAAATTAAATGTTGAAAATTTAAGTATTGAATTTTAAGTACTGAATAAAATAAATGATATAATTTTTAAATAATAAAAATATTTAAAAATTTAATCACTTATTATATTCAGTATAAGTTTTAAATTAAAAATTTTTACTTATTATTTTAAATGATTTTTGACTTAATTTAGACTTTTAAGACATAGTTATCAAACAAACTTAAAACGATTAAGTGCTAAAAATTTTAATTTTAAGTACTTAATAGTGTTATCAAACACCACCTTAGTCTTGTATATATTTAATTGAGACCCACTAAGTTGAATAAAATTATCAATATTAATAAATAATAATAATTTAAGCAAATATAATAACAATCTATTAAGTCGGTGCAATTGTTAGAAATTTGTAAAGGCATTTGACTAAATGGTTGTTGGATCGATCCACAAAATAATATATATATGCACTTTTGTTTTCTCTTATATATTTTTATATGATTTTACATATGTTTAAATAATTATTATTCATAAATCATAATAATTAATTATTTAATAGTTACTTAGTAATAATTTTTATATGGAGTGGTTAAATATACTCCAAAATCCTTAAATACACTCCACCTTAATTTTTCATATAATAAAGTGCCAATATTACCCTTAATTTATTTTCCAAAACAAATAAAATAAATGCAATATTTATTAAAATATTGAAATTAATTAATTTCCTCTAAACTAACAAAGGATATATCCTATTTTCCATTCATTAGTATTTTTCCAGGCATGGCTCCTTTTTAATTAATATACTTGCTAAATTTAATTTAATATATTATTTTATAATTAGTTAATTGAATTTAAAATATAGTATAAATTAAATTAATATATTCTAAATTAAATATATTAATTAAATTTTATCCAAAACATCCCTTTCTTTATTATGTTTTAGTTAATATATTTAATTAAATATACTAACAATTATTTTAAATTATATTAATTAAATTTTATACAAACTATTCTTTCTTTTTTCCAATTAAAATACTCGTAGGTACTTTAAATTAAATATATTAATTAATTAAATTAAGTTAAATTTATTCTTTTAATTTGGATGGACTATATTTAATTAAATGTAAATTATAATTAATTAAACATACAATGAGTAATTTTGATATCTTAATAAATATACATTATCACTTAAATGAGAAAATCAAAGTGTAGTGTATCTAAGGATTTTAGAGTGTATTTAACCATTCTCTTTTTTATAATTAAGTTTATTTTCTACATTAAGGAACTATAATTTAATGTTATCATTTAGTAAATTAATAGTTAGTATTTAGTAATTAATATTTATTAGTTATTAGTTATCACTAGTTAATTTGTTATTATTTAATACTTGTAATTAGTTAATTATTATTATTTTTTTTTAGCACTAGAGAAGAGAAATATGATAAGGGTAAAATTCAAATGCTAAGGTCCACACATATATTATTTAAATTTGATGTAAATTTAAGCAAATTTGAGATAATTTTGAATTTAATTTACAAAAGGAGTCGAAATTGCCACATGTGAGAACCAACGACTTAAAAGTCATAATGCAATAAAAACAAAAATAGTAGTTAATTTGTTGACTGTTAGATTGGTATTTGCTTTTTCTCAATGAAATTACCACTTCTAGAAAGGATAGTAAGTACGGCCAGTATTTAAACCAACCAGAATCATTATCACTATCATCTCAACTTCTATTACAAAAACAAAAAAAAAAAAATTCTACTACAAAATGGAAACCGGAATTAGAAACTCACCGGAAGACGCTTCAGACTCGCATTACCTCCCTCTTAAAGACAGCGACACCGTAGATTCCGACGATAATCGATTGAAACAGCTCGGTTACAAGCAAGAACTCAGCCGTAGTCTATCGTGCGTATACAGTATACACTTTCCTTCTCTAAATCATCTTTTGGAATTTTTGAAATCGTTTTTAGAAATTGGGGATTACCGGATTAATTGAAGAGGAATGAGATTTGTTACTGTGTTGTGAGGTGCAGGGCAATAGCAAACTTTTCTGTGACATTCTCGATCGTATCAGTGATCACAGGTCTCACGACATTGTACAATACTGGTTTAACTTTTGGTGGGCCATTGACGATGGTATATGGGTGGCCCATTGTGGGATTGCTTACGTTAATTGTGGGTTTATCAATGGCTGAGATTTGCTCTGCTTATCCAACTTCTGGTGGGCTCTACTTTTGGAGTGCAAGGCTTTGTGGCAATGTGTGGGGACCCTTTGCTTCTTGGCTTACTGGCTGGTACGTTTCTTTTTGCCTCTCTTCGTTTAAATTTATAATAACTAGTACACCGATGATTGTTTGCATTATATTTAGGGACTAATTGAATCAAGTGGAGTAGATATAATGACAAATTCAAGTTTGATTTGATTAAAAATTTGAAATTCAATTCGAATTTAATCAAATTTTCAATTTTAAGCTCAAATTTAAATCAATGGATATTTAATATTCAAACTCAATTGAATTTGATTAGATTAAATTTACAAGCCACACAAATTAGAGTATTATAATTTATAGTACTTGAACTCAATCCAATTCATTTCTTGAGTTATTTGAGCTCGAGTTTACGAGTCAAATTCGAATAATTTAAAAGTAGTTGAATTATTACACCCTTAGATATATTGTATTATAATTCTCTTATATAAATGACAAAGTTGTGTATATGAAAATAAATTTTAAAAAAATATACAAGTGTTATAAATCTTAACGGGAGATAATTGTTAGTAGTGAAATTCAAACTCGCTTTAAATAATGTGACATCTATTATTAGACAAAATTATTAGTTAAATTTTAACTTTTTATGAGGCAACCAATGGGAAATGAATCTATTGTTTTGCTACTCTTGCCATTCCCATGTGTTTTTGGGTTAAAATTAATAAGTAAAACTATGGTAACAATCTCTCACTCCATAATTGAGTTCATCTTATCTCTTTAGCCCAATGGCCCAAAATTGCCATAGTCATTTTATCATGGGAAAAGGTCAAAAAAAAAAAAAAGGCTCGACTCTTTCTATTTTTAATAGTTCATTTAAATTTTAAATTTATTCAAAATAACTCAATGACGCCCATAAGCTAACACAATTATTTTTTTTAATTTTTTTTTTTTTATGTTAGTCTTATGGGTTTATGAATAAAATATTAATATATTATATATAAAATAAATTTTTTAAAAAAAAAAAACTAAATAACAGTAACACACACAAAGGAATTTCCTATGCATTATCTCAAACTGAATATCAAGAAATAAATTGAACATCAGAATACGGGTAAAAAAAAAAAAAAAAAAATTGAACATGAGAAACTTGAAAAGAAAGTGCTTTAAGCTTGCAATAATGATTTACATACACCCTATGTTGCACGGAAAAGGAAAACGGACATGCAAAAACGGTATTTTTAAAAAATATAGAAAACGAAAGGTGGGGGAAACGCGCAAATATAAAAAAATATGAAGGTATATTTATAAATATTAATTTATATATATACAAAAAATATAATAATTTATAAATATATAATTATAAATATATATAAATATATAGTAAAAATAATAATAATTTATATATATATATAATAATAATTAATATAACAATAATAATAATAATTATTATTATTATTATATATATAAGGAAAAATGAAGTCGGGTGTAGATATTTTTATTTAGGGGTTGATATAAATAAACTGACTTTTTTTTTCCCACTTGAAAACGAATTTCTATTTATGGAAACGAGTTTTTAATTTTTTTTAAATTACAGAAATGTGCCCGAAACGTTTTGAAAACTCACGGAAACGTGCCCGAAACGTTTTTTAAATTACAAAAACGTACCCGAAACGTTTCGGACAAGTTTCCATAAGTTTCTAATTAGGAAACGTTTTCGAAACGGGGAAACACGACCTACTGAGAATTTCCGTACATCATAGCATACACCCAATGTCATCTCAAACATAAACTATTCAATAAATTTCTTATCTTTTTCCAGATTTTTCAAAATTTCACAAGTAATTATAAGAAAAAAGATTGGAACTTCCAACAATTACCCATTTAAATTTCTTTCACACCCCATATTTTCCAGCCAACCAAATAGTCAAATACCAAAATAAAAATGCCTAATTCCAAAACACCTAGAGAGGAAGGGAAAGGGACTAGTGTTTGCCGGCAGCCAGAGGGAAGAGTACGCGATGGAAAAGCTAAAAATCAAAGAAAAATCGAAAAAATGCAAAAAGAAAAAGCAAAAAAAAAATCATTCGAAAAGCAAAAAACAAAGAAAATCGAAAAAAAAAAACGAAAATGGAAACTGAAACTCACCGTGTCTGAAGAAGATGACCGGAAAAATTCAAACTGATAGAAAAAAATGATTAAAAATAAAAGGAGTTAAAAATTGGTGGTAATTAGGCCAATTAATTTTTGACTAAATTAGTTAGTGATCTAATTAAATTAGTTGGTGGCAATTAATTTGGACTAAATTGATTGGTGACCTAATTAAATTGGTTGGTGGCAACCAATTTGGTCCAAATTAGTTGGCTTAATTGCGACCTAATTTTCATCAACCAATTTAATTAGGCCACCAACCAATTTAATTAGGCCACCAACCAATTTAGTCTAAATTAGTTGCCACCAACCAATTTAGTCAAAAATTGGTTGGCCTAATTGCCACCAATTTTTGACTCCTTTTATTTTTAATCATTTATTCATAACAATCTCCATCATGATTAAAAATAAAACATACTGCTACTACAACACTGTCTAACACCGACAGTCATAATTCTAAATTACAATAATTTATCATGCTCCACCATAAAAGCATACCCACTTAGAATTAATTCACCAATTCTAAGAATTTCATCTCGGCTCATGTCGAAAAACCTGCTAATAAATTAAGGTGCAACTTCCATGCTAACTTTTCAGGAAGCTCATTAGCCATCGACAACAATTTCACTAAACACCTTGCATAACCGTCAGCCAATGCCCATGTGCAAACCTGTGGACCCGCTACCAATTACATCCTCTTTTATAGCAACTTTGTAGGTAGCAACATGCCATAAGGACATACACAACTCCTTACAGAAAGAGCTCATCATCTCCCATATCATGGAAGACATTATTGGTGGCGTCATTAAATTTGGAACTACTAGCATAAACAGCTCTACCATTTTGGCAATTTTTCTTCACGTGCCCAGATTGCCCCACACCTCTAACATGTAACATGTTTCTTCATGGAGTTCTTCTTCTTCTTCCAATCACCGTTCACTACTAGTGCTGAATTTTCAGCAGAATTGTTACCTTCATCATTCAGCCTTCTTTCTTTAAAAATTAACTTGTTAGCAACTTTTGAGAAATTCACATTATCCTTCCCATACATCAAAATGGGTTGCATGTGTTTGTAGAAAGGTGGAAGAGACCAAATGAGTCGCAAAGCTTTATCTTCATCATCAATTTTCACTCCAA
>CATKHJ010401407.1:0-15702 GCA_949750685.1 Vernicia montana | reverse complement strand
AACTTAATGGGTTTGTGTTAATTGTTTGTGATCACGAGAGTAGACATAAGGTTAACATAAATACTTGTGTTGTGTCTTGAGAGAGAACATCACATAATTTAGGGAAATCTAATAATTAATTCTAATGAAAATGAAACCAATATAGAGAATATAGAGAAATCATAGGTAATCAATTGAAGAAATATAAATCCTAGGTCTTTTTCATATATTAATTTTTATTTTTATTTTCTTCTTTATCTCGACTAAATCAGTTTTCTAAATAATAAAGTAATTCATAATTTTGGTAATTGTGAACTCCTTCTCCGTGGGATCGACACTTTACTCAATCATTATATTACTTGTTCATTACCTGTGCACTTGCAGATTTTTCGCAACATTTCCATATATAGATAATTCATTAATTTACAATTATTAACTTTGAAACATTTCATTCTTACTTTTTGTCCAATTATGTCACAAGATCTTGTCACCTTATTTCTGTCATTTCTCATGATATACTAGTCCAAATGAGTTAATTCTTTTTTTTTTTTCAACTAGACATATACATTTACAACATATCCAAAATTGAATGTAGAATTCAATTCATAGAAAATTTATTGACCATTTCAATTCAATTCTATTTTTGTTGCAGGATAGACTGACCTTGTTATACTCTTTTGAGTATAACTCAATAGCTATAATTTCAAATGAATTTTTTTTTTTACTGAGAGTTACTAGAGACATTAAAGAACATTTATTATGTTTTGAGTTTAGTCTAGTTCCATCTTTAAAGTCCTCAAATCAGTAGCACTAATTCAGCTTACAGGTTGTATCCAAGTACATAGTCAGTTACAGTTCATGCTCTATTTTGCATACTACAATTGAAATTTTATCAAGTAATTTTGTGGATTAGTTATACACATATCAATTATCATTTCACTAGTTTTTAGTTTCTTCTAATTCCGTCTCTATCATGCTCAATTCATGAGAAATATTCTCAAGTCCATCAATGGTGCTAGATTACAAGAGTTTTTATACCTTATCAATTTCACTAGGTCATATCACAAAATATACATATCAAATTTAAATTTAATTTTACACAAAGCTCATACATATATCAATTATCATTTCTCATTTTATACTTGACTTAATTCAGTCTCTAAATCCATCTTTTGGGCTACTCTACTTGAGACTGTCCCATTTAATCTCTGAACAGTACAAGTTGTAGTTCAAGTGAGATTTCTCTTTGTACACAATGAATATTTTAAATTACTTTTACAGGTGAATATTTTAGATATTTATCTACAATTTTTATATTTTGGCTATCGCTAAATTCTGTTCAATAAATCCTCTATAGGTTCAAATTATCCGGGTTTACTCAGAAATCCCCAAATCTGGGTCAGTTCACTTACAAGAGACATATCTTATTACTCCTCAAGAATTTCATAAAACCCTTTTATGGGCCTATAATTAAGGTAAAACAATACAACTTTAATGTTTTACACTTTTTCAAATTCGACCTCTATGTAGATAGTATGAGTGTTCTAAAATTCTGCTCAATTCAAAACTTAGGTTTTCCAATTCAAGTTCAATAACCAAATTAAACTCTATCTTGCAATTTCAATTCAATCAACTCATCAATTCTTCCAATTAGCTTCGTAATACACCCATAAACATTAGAAAAAATAAAATAATTAATTTCCCCCAATTTTTCCTTCATAGGCCGAAATCAACAAGAGCAAAGGAGCGAAAAAATTTTCAAAATTCCAACACTAAGATCTAGTTATTCATACTTAAAAGGAAATTTGAAGGTAAAATTTAGAGATTACCTTAAAGTTCCATAATTCTTGGTGAGGAGCTCTTGGTGGCTGGTCATTCTAGAGAGAAGAGAGCTAAAGTTTTATTTTTGTGACAAATAATAGCAATTAGGTGATTTTTAAAGCTTTTTGGATAAACTTTAGTTAAATGGATGGTGTTGATTTGTTGCATAATCCAATGACTAATATTTTTAATCCAATTTTGATTTTACAATATTTATTTATATATTGATAAATATGGCTATATTTAATGATAGAAAATTCCATGTAATTTCCTTGTTTATGTAGCAAATTTGACTATCAACAATTGTGGGGTCCATTTTATTAATTTACCTTTGACATTATTATCATATTAATTCAAATCAAAATTTCCCCTTCAATATTCAATTGGACCGGCCATGATAATATATGGTTGGGTCTCACACTATATTTTCACATGTTCTTGTACAGTTAACTTGCCATTTCGACAGTTTTTATAAAATGACCGTTTTACCCTTCTTTTACACTGTACATTATTGTAACCTATATCAATGCAGTTTATTTAACTCATTCTCATTAATCATATTCTTTACATTCTTATGAGTGTTTATGTACTGTAATATCACAATAAAAGAAAATTTTTTTATATACATTTAACCGAGCTTTGTTTGAACTCCTATTTGATCTCATTATCTCGATAATCGTTTAAATTGCCTTTCAATGAAATTATTGATAATTCGTAGAAATTAACTGGATCTAGGATATTACACCATAGGTCTTGATATATATGTTTTTGAGTATTTTTTTTAATCTATTTCTTGTTCTATATTATTGTTAATCATGTTCGTATGTGTTTTTTGTTTCCAAATTATACTAGCCTTAATATAGGACAGCTTGTAGGATTGATAATTCAAGCTTGAAATACATTAATTATTTTTCCTCGAGAAAAGGTTCAATTTTAACTCTAATGTTTACCCTATAGAGCACATTAACACCTAATATTTTTGAATACTAAATTGGACCCTTCAGGTTTTCAAAACCATAAAATTGAGCCCATTTTTAACGCCCCACAAACTAGCAGATGACTGCCGTTTGTGAGCCCCATTTTTTTTTTTTTGACTTTTCAGTCCATGTGAACTGAAAAATTCATTAATTAATTAAATACTACCATCACCATACTATCTCCCTCACCCTCACCGTCTCTCCCTTTCTCTGTTCCCATCTCACTCACTCAGCTCAAAACACCATCACCAACTTATCCATTCACTCAGAACCATTCACCATCTCTCTCTCTCTGCTTCTCACCCTTTCTTTGTTCGCCGGAGACTTATCCCTCACAGACACAAAATGAAATTAAAAACAATCCAAATCTAGTATTTTACTTGGGGTTATGAAATGGGCCGACCTTGTTAGCTTAGAGAGGAACAAACTCACCTTCTTTGTAGCAGTGATTGGAGGCGTCCGATCTGACATGGGTTACAGAAAAGGCGATTGAAACCGCAAGAATGATAATGGTTAAAGGATATTTCATGGTGGATTGTTTGGGATTTCTTGATTTCATTTCTTTGGAACTGGAAATGAATGAGAGGGTTGGTCTAGTCAACTGAAATTATTGCTATATAGTTTGCATCTGGTTAGATCTATAATTTATTATTTTATTGGTGTTTGTATCAATGTAATTAATTAATAAGTTTTCTTTGCAATTTCCATAGCTTCGATTCCAAGTTTTTTTTCTTTCTAATCTTAATTTTAATTCTTTGTTATTTTAATTAATTATGGTTCTAAGTATAATGTGATTGAGATTTATGATACATTCATGTTGAAGTAATTTGTTGTTTTTGTTTGTTCTTTAAAAAGAGATAATTGTTTCTCTTTTTAAATTTGAGATATATGATCTTCATTGATTTGGATTTGGAGTTTTTTTTTTATTGGTTATTTCAAACCTCTTCTTCCTGTGATCTATTTTGTAGACTGTTGATGTTGTTAAATAGTTAATAGATAATAATTATTGAAACTAAATAGCTTTTAAAACCACAAAAAAAGATCTAGGTTGTTTTCAATTTTCAATGGATCATTAAGCAAAGTAACTGTTGAAAAAAAAATACTCCCCGCTCTCAATGAAAAACTTAGATGTCAAAAAACTTATTTTCAATATCAAAGCTGTTTGAAATGGCTGCGTTATAGCTTTGAGTTTGGATGTGACTTTGTTACCAAGAAATTTACTGTTCCGGATGAAGTATGGGAGGACTATTTGTGAGGCCACGCCCGAGTACCGGTCCGATCCGCTAAGAGAATCGAAATGCTCTTCGGGAGAAATTTCACTTTTGGAACTCACTATGAGTTCTGGAAATTGGATTTGTATTTTGGTATTGTAAAGGGAATCGCCACTTTAATTTTATTGGGCAAAATTAAAGGAAAGTCCAAATGAAATTGACTCCAAATTATTTAATTAGTCCCACTGGAAAAGAACACTAGTTCGCGAGTGACCAAAGAGGGCCTGATGATCAGGTTTTGGTAATAACCAATAATTTTCTTTAGTTTGGCTAAAAATGCAAAATAACTTTCATATATAAAAGATGATTTTTGTGCATGCATGAACAGGAGTAAAAATGATGAATGAAACAAATATTAATGGTGCAAATATTATATGAACGACAGTTATAGAGTAAATAAGCAAAAAGCAAAATAAGATAAGAGGATATTTTCTCTAACCCTTGTAGATACTAGAAAAAACACATATTTCTCAATTAATTTAATGAAGAAAATTCATAAAGGAAATATAAAGCAATAAAAGAAAGATAAAATAAAAAGGAAAAATATTATTTAAAATATTTTGGAGTTGATGCCTTTAAAGGTTGGCATGCCTGCGTATCCCATTGAATAGGAATCAAACCCCATACAGTTCTTCTTTCTTGCGAAGAAGGGGTTTTGATAAAAGAGGTTGATTTGGTTTATTAATTTAATTTAGATTTTAAATTAATAAAGTTTAGATCTTTTCAGTTTTAGACCTAAATAAAGGTGTAGGATGAGAATGAATTCTAGTTTTGAATTTAGAATTACAAAAGGAAAGAAGAAAAAAATTATACCTTTACTTTTCTTGACTTTCTCATGAATGTCTCCATCTCTCGAGTCGAGCTCAATCTCTGGCAGGTATTGTTTAACAAGCAGAGGGAACGGTGCCTTCCCTCCGCTTGTGAGGGTATGGAGTGGAGGGAGGTTTACTTCAATCTTTACGAATTTGAGCTCTACTTCGAATTAGGAACTTCAAAATTAGGTTTTAAACAGCAAGGTTTTCCCTCTTTTTCTCTCCAAAACCTCCACCCCTCTCCCAAATGTGAAGGAGTGAAGGTCTATTTATAGAGGAAGGAGAGCTTGGAGGTGGTCGGCGGCACGCAGGCGGTGCCGTGTGCCCACACTGCACGACCGGGTGGCACGCTTCTGGTGCCGCCCAAGCTGCCTCTGGCTTGGTTCAGGTTTTGGTCTGGATCGATCCGATTTGGCACTATTTTGGTTCGTTTTGGTCCGTTTTTGATTTAATTTGGGCCCGATTTGATTTTATGGGTTCGTAATTAAAAATCAGTCGTCTGAAAGTGCAATTTTGAGGGTTCACACTATTTTAAGGCAATTTTTTATTATTTAAAACAACATATATAGCTTTATAATTTAAGATATTATATGTATGTTTCATATACTAATTTTTTATTTTATTTTTTGTCTTAACCAATCTCATCCTACCCCATAGAAGTTATCACACGAACACTTTTAGGGACTATAAAGATTTGAGAATTGCAATTGGAAATGGAACTGCTACTAGAAGACATGCTATTGGAGTAGGAGATGACACTGATGTGAGAACATATGAGGAAGAAGAAAGTAGAGGTTTTGCATTAAATGAGTTGGTTTATGATCCTAATACTACGATATTCATACAGAATGATATACAAGATTGCTTGCATCAGTCTCTATCTTATAGACACTCCACTTCACCGCTACCTTTTGAACCTATGAATCCATAGGTCCCTTCAGCACCTAAAAGACGCAATAAAAGTGAATTTGAAGGAAAATCTACCTCTTCTGAGACCAATAATATTTAATTAGATGTCATAAACAAACTCACTCATTTTGTTGACAAGCTGGCTGACGCTATTAGTTCATTTGATAATAGCGAATACAGTTGTTGGGATCTTATTAGGGAAATACTAGACTTGGATAAGAGTGCACGTTACAAGGCACTTAAGTTGCTTAATACTAGAGCAAAGAAGATTGAGTTCATAAAAATAACTCCTGAAGAGCGTTTTGAATGGATAACTTACGAATTGGGGCAGTGAATTGTGAACATCTTTTATTATAAATTCTCTTATTGATTTTGTTCTTTTTTGGTTTTTTGTTTTATTTTTAACTAGTATTGCATTTTACTACTTTGTGTTTATTTTTTAAAAATTTCAAATATGTAATACATTATATTATTTGAGGATGTTTATTGATTATGTTTATTTTTATATTAGTTTTTAAGAATGGAGAATGATGAAGGAGAGAATCAAGAAATGAAAGAAGAATGGTATGAAACTATTAAGTATTTATTGGCAACAATTCCAGTAATTCTATGTGTACTGAATGAGCTTATTAGCATGTCCCATAAACGTATCTAATGTCTCCTAACTAGGCGACCAATAACTTCAAGTGGATACGATTATATATATAAAATTTTAAAGGAGGATCCATCACACTTTCAACAATTATATATAATGTATCCTAATGTGTTTCTCAAGCTATGCAATATTATTAGAGAAAAAACACCTTTACATGATACAAGATTTATTTTCATCGAGAAATGCTTGCAACCTTTTTGCTCACTTTTAGCCAAAATTCTAGATATTGCTTAGTTCGTAAAACATTTGGCCGATCGCATTTTACTACTAGCCAAAGTTTCAATAAGATTTTGAGAGCATTAAATAGAATTGCTATAGATATTAAGGCTGAGCATGAAAATCTCAAAGATTGGACCAAACTTCGAAGACTTGAATTTGAGAAGAACGGAAATCGAAACCGAAATAAAAAATTTTCGTATTGTATTGTCCCAAAATTTTTAGGACAATACAATTTGGGGATTGGATATTTTAATCTAATGCGGAGATTCGGAGATGTAATCTCTTGAAAAATTCACAAAATTTTTTCTTCTCTTTTAAATTTTCTATTTACTTATAATTTATTTTTATAGAGATTAAAAGAATAATAAACTAAATAATTATACAAACTAAATCTAGGCAGAAAATAAATAACAAAACTATTACAGGCCCATTTCGCTAACAAATTACATTTTGATCTCTAGATAAGAAAAATAGTTATAGACTAGTCCCTAGAATAATTACACAAAGATTCAAAAATTGTACAATCTTTTAATCCGAGCCATCTTCCTCTTTGAAAGCCACCGATCTGTCACAATATTTACAATCTAATTCCACAAAGCTACTCCATCTCCTAAACCCAATAAGAAAACAAAAACCCATGGATTTACATAATAAAGATGAGAAGCAAAACCACAACAAACATAAATCCAAACCACAAATCGTCTAATATCAACTGATAAACACAAGTCTAAGCCATAAAAGAAGAAACAAAGAAGAAAAATACAGGATCCAAGGATAACCGAAGGTAAATAAGAAGTAAAACATGAATTTAAGTCACAAAATTATTAAGAACCAAAATGAAGAAAAGAAAATCAAAAGAATAGGAAATGAAATAATAAAACAAGAAATTAAAATGGAAAAACTAAGCTAAAAGAAAAGTGTCATAGCCTAACTTCGCAATTGTGACGGTCTTAGGGCATGGGTTATAAGGTCACCGAAAACCCGTAGAACCCATCTATACGTATAATCCACATGGCGTTATAACAACTAAAACAACTCATCCCAAGATCAGAAACTGAACTCATACACACATACACATCTATCTCATCGTATCACATGCTCATACATACACTTACTCGTAATCTCATAAGCTTATAATTTTCATAAAACAATATATAGAAATCATACATATAATTGACAAAAAGGCCAAAAGAATAGCTCTCTCTTACACACATGGAGCAACTATAATATCTCAAATTCATATAATAAATAGAGAAATTACATTGATCAAATAGGTTCTTTAGGGAGGAAAATGCCTGAAGAATCGAGATGATAAACTTCTTAATCTCCTAAAAAAAATGGAATCACTAATGAGATAAAGTAGTGAATAAATAATATACTACCATACTTGTGAGGCTAGGTAGTTCAAGGCTAGCTCACAAGGATGGTAGGGCTCATACTTGTCACATGATTTATAATTTAGCAAATGAGACTCATATAACTCGTAATAATCAATAATTTGTGATATATAAGAATAATCATGTATATAACTCATGAAAGAAATCATAACTCATAATAGATGGATATAGAAATCAAGCTCATAATATTTGGAGCATAGACATTTTATTAGCATGCTCACCTCATAAATAAGAGTAGAGGCTGGATTAGCATACCCTTGCTCGTAATAAGAGTAGAGGTTTAATAACATACTCTTGCTCGTAATACATGAAATGGATCATATTTCACGTCTAGGACAATTTACCCTTCCTAGATAGGGGTAGGGTATTATATCCTATCAATCACGTTATAATGTGCACAAAGTCTAATGATTAACCCACATTAGTAGGGGATTTCTATACCATTACGAGTATCACATAGAGATAGAATAATTTAGGTTCTCATAGATAATACTAATTAGTAAATGGCTAATTAATAACTCATATGGTTCAATAACAATTCTCATGCTCATAGACAAATAACAATATATGGTTCTCATAAAAGATAATAATTAACAAATGGCTAATTAAGAACTTGTAAAGTTTAATGAAACATTTGGTTCAATCAAACAATACTCATATACTCATACTCATGGTAGCTTGTAAAAGAAATTAGGCATTATGCCTTAGGAATTCAAATACAAGAATAGTAGTATATTTTCTACTCACCTTAATAAAAAAAAAAATACTCTAATATCTCTTAGAAACTCCTCAATAACCTCAATTCATTAAGCTCCTCATGATCATTAAATCTTCTAGGAGGAACTAACACATAACACATGCTCTTAAATTCACCATACTCATGCTAAAATCATGATTTCTAACTTTATTCCTTTCCCTAAGTATGAAATATAACAATGGAGAAGAAGAAACTCAAAGAAACCCAAAACCCTAACTCACCTCTTCAAGGAATGCTTCAACAATGGAAGAAAGGTTAAGTCCTTGTAACCCTAGTTCCTTTGGTTGATGCAATTAATGAAGTCTGCAAGCATTTAATGTGAGTGGGTGAGTGATTCTTGAGAGAAAAAGGGTTTGGAGCTCTGAAATCTCGAGTGAAATGAAGTTTGGGCTTTAATTCTCTATTTAAAGCCGATTTCCAGATTTTGGTCCCGATGAGCGTCGCGGGCGCGAAATGCTAATTGCGGTTGCTACTAGATACTATTCATGTGACTGTTCCTTTTGATATCGTGGTCGCTACTACCAGATAGCAACGCGATTCTCCTTCAGCCAATTTTCCTAAAATGAGGCAGAAAGGTTCGCTGTTGATTTTGCGTCCAAGGTTGCAGTCGCAATCCTCCTATTGCGGTCGTGACTTCCTTGTCGCCGGCGCGACATATGCCCTGCAACTCCACTTAGCAATTCAACCTACAATTCTCCAATTAAACTTATAAAATCATTCTAATAGACTTATTTCACTAACAACACCTCATAATCATCATCAAACACTTATCATATAACTTATAGCTCATAAAAATACCAGATTCTCATCTAGTAGCTCATATAAAAGATCAAATGAATGCATACATGAACTTGGGGTATTACATTCTCCCATCCTTGTTAAAGATTTGTCCCCGAATTTTACAATTACATAAAGTTTACTTGCATTACATTTGAAACAAATATGGATACTTATGCAACATCTCTTGTTCACTTTCCCATGTACACTCTTCTATGTCTTGGTTCTTCTATTGTACTTTCACCATTGCTATCTCTTTGTTCCTCAGTTCATTCACTTGTCTATCAATAATTGCAACCGGTACCTCTTCATAGGCCAAATTCTCATCTACCTCAATAGCTTGCGGTTGCAACACATGGGATGGGTCCAGCACATACTTCCTCAATATAGACACATGAAATGTGGGATGTACATGACCCAAGCTCAGTGGAAGAGCTAGTCTATAGGAGACATTGCCAACTCTTTCCAATACCTCAAATGGTTCCACATACCTCGATGAAAGCTTGCCTTTCTTGCCAAATCTCATCACACTTTTTTATAGGAGAGACTTTAAGAAAAACATGATCTCCTATGGAAAAGTGGACGTCCTTCCTCTTTGGATCCGCATAACTCTTCTGTCTACTGAAGGCAGTCTTTAATCTTTTTCATATCATTGGCACTTTCTCTAAAGTTTCTTTGATTAATTCTGGCCCTTTGATGAGCTTGTCTCCCACTTCCATCCAACATACTGGTGATCTACACTTCTTACCATACAATGCCTCATACGGTGCCATACCAATGGAGGAGTGATAGCTGTTGTTATATGCAAACTCTATCAAGGGCAAATACTTATCCCAACTCCCACCAAAGTCTAACACACACATTTTAAGCATATCTTCAAGAGTCTATATGGTTCTCTTTGATTGCCCATCGGTCTGTGGATGAAAAGCTGTGCTGAAGTCCAGCTGAGTACCTAATGCTTCTTGTAACTTGTGCCAGAATCTAGATGTGAATCGAGTACCTCTATCCGAAATGATAGATACTGGTACACCATGAAAGTTCACAATCTTGTTCAAATACAACTAGGCATATTGGGCTACTGTGTAGGTTGTCTTTACTTCTAGGAAATGAGCTGACTTAGTCAATCTGTCAACTATCACCCATATAGAATCATAGCCACTCAAGGTCCTCGGCAACCCTACCATAAAGTCTATTGTAATGCGCTCCCATTTCTACTCGGGTAACTTGATCTCTTGTAATAGGTCGGATGGCTTTTGGTGTTCAAACTTGACTTGCTGACATGTCAAGCATGAAGACACAAAATTAGCCACATCCTTTTTTCATACCAGACCACCTATAGCAGTCTTTCAAATCATGATACATCTTGGTAGCGCCTGGATGAATACTATAAGGTGCTTGATGGATCTCTTTTATGATCTTATCTCTAAGATCATTCACATGTGGTACACATATCCTCTTCCCATGCATCAACACCTCATCTTTCAATTCAAACTCTAATTTCTGACCCGCTAGTACCTCTCTCTTCAATCTCACAAGTGAAGGGTCTTCATCTTGTGCTACTTTAATCTCATCCATCAACTTGGGTCTCACTTGAAAGTGAGCAATCAAAACTTGAGATTCAGAAACCTCAAATTGCAACCCCTTGTTGAATAACTCTTTCAAGTCTTTAACCAAAGGTCTCTTCCCCACTGCAATATGGGCTAAACTCCCCATAGATTTCCTACTCAAGGTATCCGCTACCACATTAGCTTTACCCGAATGATAAAGGATCAGGCAATCATAATCCTTGAGTAGTTCTACCCATCTCCTCTACCTTAAATTTAAGTCTCTTTGTTGTAAAATGTATTGAAGATTCTTGTGATCGGTATAGATCTCACACTTTTCACCATAGAGATAATGTCTCCATATCTTAAGGGTAAAGATGACTGCTGCCATCTCTAGATTATGAGTAGGGTAATTTATCTCATGCTTCTTCAACTATCTGGAAGCATATGCAATTACCTTACCATGCTGCATAAGAACACATCCAAGTCCCACTCTTGAAGCATCATAATAAATTACAAATCCACCTAATCCTTCAGGTAATGCAAGTATTGGAGCTGTAGTGAGGCAAGTCTTAAGTTTCTGAAAACTCTCTTCACAATCATTATCCCACTGGAACTTTACTTTCTTTCTAGTTAGCTTGGTTAATGGCGAAGCTATCTTGGAGAAATCCTTAACAAATCTCCTATAATAACCTACCAAATCAAGGAAACTACGAACTTTTGTCACGTTTGTGGGTCTAGGCCAATTCAACACTGCCTCAATCTTCTTAGGATCCACTTGAATGCCATCTTTACTAACCATATGACCTAAGAAGCATACATGATCAAGCCAAAATTCACACTTCGATAGTTTGGCATACAACTGATGCTCCCTCAGAGTCTGCAACACTATCCTCATGTGCTCCTCATGCTCTTCCTTACTCTTAGAGTAGATAAGGATGTCATCAATAAATACAATGAAAAAATTATCTAAATATGGCTTGAACACTCGATTCATCAAGTCCATAAATGCTACTGGAGCATTGGTCAACCCAAATGGTAACACTGTGAATTCATAATGGTCGTATTTCGTCCTAAGGGTAGTCTTGCATATATTCTCATTCTTGATTATGAGCTGATGATAGCCTGATCGAAGATCAATCTTGGAGAAATGACTTGCTCCCTGTAATTGATCAAACAAATCGTCTATCCTTGGCAAAGGATACTTATTCTTGATAGTCATCTTGTTTAGCTGCCTATAGTCGATACACAGTCTCATAAAACCATCCTTATTCTTTACAAAAGGACTGGTGCACCCCATGGTGAACTGTTTGGTCTGATAAACCCTTTATCTAACAAATCTTGCAATTGCACTTTCAATTCCTTCAACTCTACATGTGCCATTATGTAAGGAGGAATAGATATTGGTTGCGTACCAGGAAGAAGTTTGATATTGAACTCAATCTCCCTTTCAGGTGGCAACTCTGGTAGCGCTTCTGGAAATACATCCGAAAACTCACTAACTATCAGCATTTGTTGCACCTTATTAGGAGTTTCCCTCGTATCAATCACATGTGCCAAATATCCTTGACACCCTTTCCTTAGAAGTCTCCTCGCCCTAATGGCTGATATGAAATTGGAAGATACCTCACTTCTATCCCCTTGAAACACAAACTCATTCTCATCTCGAGGCTTGAACTCTATCTTTTTCTCATAACAATCTACGTGAGCATAGTGCTTGGATAACCAATCCATACTAAGAATCACATCAAACTCTAGTACCTCCAACTCAATCAAATCACTTGGAAGCTTTTTCCCATCAATCTCAACCATGCATGAAGGGTACATATATTTCACTTCTATTGCTTCCCTTAAAGGAGTGGACACTTCTAAGGGGTTACACATGATCTCTCTACCCTTTCCCAATCTCTTAGCAAAGTAAGGTGAAACAAATGAATGGGTAGCACCCGAATCAAACAAAACTCTATCTTGTGCATATTGGATAGAAAGGATACCTGTCATTGTAGTATTTGAAGCACGAGCCTCCTGCTGATTAAGGGCAAAGACTCTGCCTCTGCCTCTTCCCTTTGGAGTTTGACTGGTACTGGGTGCTTGGCCTTGCCCTCTACCTCTACCTCCTGAACTCCTAGTGTTAGGTCTAGTCATCTGCACTGTGGGTTGAGAAGTAGCAGGTGTACTCTAATTGTCTCCCTATAAGGGACAACCCTTGATATAATGCCCTGCCTGGCCACATTTGTAACATGTCCCTGTTGCTGTCCGGCATACTCCATCATATCTTCGCCCACATGTAGCACAAGTAGGTCGGCTATAGCTCTGTTGCTCATGTCTAGATGCAAAACTGGTGGCTAGAACAGATGCCATAGATACTACTTTAGTCTGTCCCCTACTCAGACTACCTCCCCTATGGTGACTCTGAACCATAGTAGGAGTAGCAGACTCAACTGTCTTCACCTGAGAACTACTCCCTCCACCCCTGCTCTGGTTGCCAAAACTCTTAGGTTTATTCTTATTCCTCTGATCCCTCTCTGCTCTGTCTTCTTTGCTTTTGGTCTCTATTTGCTTCGCCTTGTCAACCAACTTGGACAAAGAAGCAAACTCAATGGCATAAAGAGCATTGTGCAAAGGTGCTATCAAACCCCTTCTGAACCTTCTGATCTTAGCAACTTCTGTAGGAACTACCTCTTGGGCATACTTGCTCAATCGGTTAAACTCCTTGGCATACTCGGATACGGTCATGCCTTGTTGCTTCAAACGCTCAAATTGAGCTATCCAGTTTTCTCTTTCTCCTTCCCCCAGGAATTCATCTATCATCTCTTGCTTGAACTGTTCCCCTACCGGAGGAATCTCATCATAAAGTCTATTCTCAACATTGCTTTGAAACCAAGTCCAAGCATCATCTTTCAACAAGAGTCACACTAGCTCAATTGCTCTAGCATCTAAACAAGGCAGTCATCTCACTACCTTCTCAACAGCTTCTAAAAATCCGTGAGGCTCTTCTCCATCCTTCTCATGGAATTCTGAAAGTCCTATCTTCAGGAAGCTATACATGCTTACCCCACCATCATCAACCACTCTCCTAGCCACATGCCTAGGAATAAGAGCATTCACAGGAGCCGGTGGAGGTGGCATTCTCTTTTGTACCGGTGGAGGAGGCGGTGGTGCGATATTAGCATCTTGTTGCCTCAATCGTCTTAACTCATCCAATTCTCGGCGGAGCTCCTCATTTTCACGCCTCAAGTCATCATCATCTCTTGGAGGAACATGGACTTCCTCCGCTTGAACCCAGCGTCTAGCCCTTGGTGGTTCAAGTGGTTCCTCATGATTGGAGGCGGCATCAGAAGCCACATCCGGAACTTTTACATTCTCAAGAGGAACTCACCTCGGTCTACCTCTTCCCCTTCCTCTTCTAGGCGGCATGTATAAGAGAAACACATAACAAGAGATTTAACACATATCAATTAACGCAGATTTACACATAAACGATGACTCAATAGACATAGAGGAAATCTCCTATGCTCCATGGTGTTCACGTACTCTATAACTCATAAAGTCTAAACTAGACTTAACCTTATGCTCTGATACCAACTTTGTCATAGCCCAACTTCGCAACTGTGATGGTCCTAGGGCATGGGTAGGCATAAGGCCACCGAAAATCCGTAGAATCCATTTATACATATAATCCACATGGCGTCATAACAACTAAAACAACTCATCCCAATATCAGAACCTGAACTCATACACACATACACATCTATCTCATTGTATCACATGCTCATACATACACTTACTCGTAATCTCATAAGCCTATAATTCTCATAAAACAATATATAGAAATCATCCATATAATTGCCATAAAGGCCAAAAGAATAGCTCTCTCTTACACACATGGAGCAACTATAATATCTCAAATAGATATAATAAATAGAGAAATTACATTGATCAAATAGGTTCTTTAGGGAGGAAAATGCCTGAAAAATCGAGCTGATAAACTTCTTAATCTCTTGAAAAAAATGGAATCACTAATGAGATAAAACAGTGAGTAAAGAATATACTACCATACTTATGAGGCTAGGTAGTTCAAGGCTAGCTCACAAGAATGGTAGGGCTCATACTTGTCACATAATTTACAATATAGCAAATGAGACTCACATACTCATAATAATCAATAACTTGTGATATACAAGAATAATCATATATATAACTCATTAAAGAAATCATAACTCATAATAGATGGATATAGAAATCAAGCTCATAATATTTGGAGCAGAGACATTTTATTAGCATGCTCACCTCGTAAATAAGAGTAGAGGCTGGATTAGCATACCATTGCTCTTAATAAGAGTAGAGGTTTAATAACATACTCTTGCTCGTAATACATGAAATGGATCAGATTTCATGTCTAGGATAATTTACCCTTCCTAGATAGGGGTAGGATATTATACCCTATCCATCGAGTTACAATGTGCACAAAGTCTAATGATTAACCCACATTAGTAGGGGATTTCTATACCATTACGATTATCACATATAGATAAAATAATTTAGGTTCTCATAGATAATACTAATTAGCAAATGGCTAATTAA
>CATKHJ010401348.1:0-25196 GCA_949750685.1 Vernicia montana | reverse complement strand
TATATATATATATATATATATATAATATTTTCTAACAATTTAAAATTATTAAAAAAAATTAAAATGATATGTACGTATTATTCTTATTTTATCTTATCTTATCTTGAAGTCCAGAAAATAGAACTAGACTTAAAAAAAATTAGAAGGGCAAGAAATAGGAAAGAAAAAAAAAAAACAATTGTGGAAACAACATAAAAACTTCTAATTTTTTTAAAGGCTTAATAAATAAATTTATCTTGAATTTTGTGTACTTTTATAATTATACCCTATTCAACAATTCTATCCTAAGGTTAAATTAATAAAAATAATTAAAGTATTCGAAAATTCTAGTTGCATTCTCTCTCAATTTCTCCTTTGAGTTTTTTTCTTTTTAAAATTTTTTTATTTAAGTCACCGTTGATCTTCATTTGATTGGCGATGGGTCTTTTTTCTTTATTTTATTTAATTTTTATATTTAATAAATACAAATCTCTCTATATTTGTTTATTTGTATCTTTTTAGGTATATATATAGTTTTATTTTCGCTTTTTTCGTTCATTTTATGGGTTTTATTATTTTTTTATGGGATGTAGTGAGTTTTTTTCATAGAAATATTTAGTGTGTCTTCTTTTATAAAAGTATTATGTTCTCTTATACTTTTGAAAATTTCAGAGTTAAAATTTTTGGTTTTGAATTTATTGTTAATATTCAAGTAATCAGGCTTGTACAAAGACATGAAAGTCTATTTGTGGTAAAAAAAAAATTATTAAGTAGAGCGTGTTTCTTGTCGAGTTGTCAGTTTTAATACTCTACCAACATGATCAAAGATTATTGAAAGAAATTTAAATCAATTTCTTGTTTTGATATTTATTGATGTATGATTTTATATTTTTATTTTCAAATCAAAATGTACTTTTACTTATATGAATGAAAGATTTATATTTTTTTCTAAAAAAAAAAAGAAAATGAAATTAATAATAATAATAATATTTTCATATTAATTTGAATGGAAAAAAAGTGAAATTGACTTTAGAATTTATTATGTCATACTATCAATTTAATTTTTAAATTTTAAAAAAAATTAATTAAGTTTTTTAACTTTGTGAATTTGGTAAATTATTAATAATCAAATTAATGACTCAATTAATCAAATTTATAAAGTTAAAAAATTCAATTAATTTAATAGTATAAGGATCAAATTTAAAAATTAAATTATTAATATGATATAATAAGTTTAAGAATCAATATGCCTTTTTAATTAATAAATTTTTTATTACAATTATAATTTAAAATAAAATTACAATTAAATTTTAAAATTACCATATAATTGATACAAAATAAAAAATAAAATATAATTACTAAAATAGATAAAATTCAAAGTAAATTTATTTATTAAATATATTTTTTAAATACCATAAACTTTTAAATAGTTTTGGGGGACCAAGGCTCCCCTCGTCCCCCTGATTTTGCCCATGCTTAACCATATGAAAACAATGAACGGTTTTATGGGACCAAAGCTCTCCCCTCGTCCCCTGGTTTCACCCATGCTTAACCACATGAAAATGAAGATCGCACAACTTGCCCGCTCCTAATATCTAAACAATTTTCAATATTGTTATTGTTTAAAGAGGATGTCAAATAGTTCAATTTCACCCTTTTGAAAAAAAAAAAAAAAAAATTATACAAATACAATTTACTCTATTTATAGTCCCTACTCTTTTATTACTGATGATGACATTACAAACAAATTTAAAAATAAAAAATAAAAAAACAGAAACAAAATGCCCAACACTCACGTGGCAAAAAGCGAAAAGCGAAAATAAATAAAAAATTTTTGATACATACGAAAATAATATTTTTTTATGAATATAAATATAATTAATTTGTGTGATATGATTGATCTTTTTATTTATTTTTTTTTTTAAATATTAAAATTAAAAATTTTCAAGTTCGAATCTTTGAAATTATAAATAATTATTACTAATTTGATAAAATATATTAAAGAAAAAACTACCATTTATTTTGTATTATAATCAATTTTTGAATATTAAAAAAAAAATTATTAAGTAAGACAATAATATATTTTTTTTATTCACATAAAAATTAATTCATGTAAAATTAAAATGAAACACATTCATATCATTTCTTCATTTTTATGTGATTAGGAAAAGGTGTTACGTAATAATTTCTCAAAAAAGTGAATCGAACATCAAACTATATATTGGTTTGCCAATTGCCATAATTACAAAGTAAATTATTTTCGTGTGCACATGTTGAACTAAATAATTTCTCAAAGAAAAGATTCCCAAAAAATAAACATAAACTAATCCAACGGTTCAGAGTACTCCAATGTACTCATCCCGAATATAATACCAGTGTCCCACCAACTCTCTTTGTCCATCTACAGAGCTAAACTGCGATTAGATTCTCTTCTCTTCTCTGTTTCCTTTCCTTTTCAGCTCCCTCACTGTTCATATGGACAGCCGTCACTATGCCTAACAACAATAACAAAAAATGACGAAAACTCTTACCCTATTTTTTTCAATAGCGAAAATTCGCAGACGTTTCCTCGAAATTTTCTCATATTCTTTACAAAATCTTATTTGGAATTTTCTCTCTGAGGTATCGAATTCACTTTCCCGCCTCGCTTTGTCGTCTCTCTTTTTATCTCTCAATTTACATAAAAGATAAAGTTTTTTCCTTCTTCTTTTTCTTATTCTCTCCTCTTTTTCTTTCTTTATTTCTTTATTTCACTCTTTCAAATTTCAAAATTTTCGTTTTGGATCATGAAATAAGTTTCTATTTGGTATAATACAATACTATATACTATCCTTAACTGCTTACGTGCTTTATTACAATATCTTTATATATATATATTTTTTTGATTTACTGTTTTTTTTTTTTCCTGTTTGTTTTCTGATTATAGAAAGTTTGTAAATTGTAAATTGCAAATTTTTTTTTTCTCAAATTATTGCATGCAGTTTGTTTTTTGTTTCCCTGGAACCAACAAGGTGAAGATGCAAACTAGGTTCATGGAGAGATCAACTAGTATGGCCAGAGAAAAGAGAGGACTTGATTCCAGTTCTGGTGATGAAGGCCAGCCTGATAGAAAACGCCCTGCTTTAGCTAGGTTAATTTTTTTTTTTTTATTATTTTTTAATTTCTCTAATAATACTCCTTTTTTTATTGTTTATTGTTAGTTTAATTACTTGTTTTAGTTGAAGACGTTGAATCTCTGACTTGGGTCTTTACTCATTTATACATTGGGGCATTTTTATATAAAATATTTAGGAAATTTGTTTTCTTAGAAATAAAAGTTGGTAGCTTTAAAATGAGATAAAAATTATTGACTTGACCTACCTTTTATATTTTGAGTTGGTTTGGGAAAGTAAAACAAATTAGAATGTATTTTTCTTGTTGAATTTGATGCTAACCTGCTGATTCTGTAAGAAGATGAACTGGGTTCTGGGACATGAATGTTGGTGCTAGTAAATATCTTTGAATATACAGGAAAATTACTTACTTTTGGTTGAATTGTTTTATACTTTTTTGTTATCTTGTTTTAGTTTGACAGCATATCTTTCTTTGAGTTTTGTGAGATTGAAGATGCTAAAATTGAATCCATTCTTATTATGCTTGCTCTGATAATTTCCTGGTATAAAAAAGGGCATTTATCTGCAATTCTGTGATATGACTGATTATTCTTGTGTTACACTTTTCAAAAGGCTAATTGTTAAACAATCCTCACCTGACTTTATAAACATCTCTTTCTTCTTGCTTGAGGAGAGTTTACTAAATGTAGTTTTGACTCCAAATAGTTGTGTTCTTATGGTTAAGCATTTTTATTTTTTGAAAATTAGTTGAAAATCCTCTGCATTTCTCAATTTTGTTGCAGTGTAATTGTTGAAGCTCTCAAGGTGGATAGTCTGCAGAAACTTTGCACATCATTGGAGCCTATTCTTCGGAGAGTTGTAAGATAAACTACATCCTTTTTATCTTGTTATCCTCTTGAAGGATTCACTGTCCTTTTTTTTTTTTTTTTTTTTAATTCTCTAGTCACAATATCTCAAAAGACTAATCACACTTGTTTTTCAACCTGTCAATTATTAGCCAAGCTTTTTTTTATTATTATTATTTTTTTATTTCTATGGATTTTCTTTTCTCGATGGTTTTTTTTTTTTTTTTTTATATCTTGCAATGGCAATTTGATAAACAAAAGTCAACAGGTTTTGATTAGTACATACATTGTGATTCTTCTGTCATGCATGTGAACTAGAATGTCCTTTAATGACTTAAACATTTCATGAATAATTATGCTTTGGAAATATTTTTAATTTTATCTGTCTTGAATGATGAGCAGGTTAGTGAAGAAGTGGAGCGTGCTCTAGCAAAATTAGGCCCTTCCAAACTTACCGGAAGGTATCCAACATTTTTCTCTGCTTGTTAAAACACGCTACTCTACAGACAGTTTGTACCTTCAATATACACCAGTAAACTTGCAAGTTTTTGTTTGTGTTCGATTATTGGACATTCAGACAATGCTAAATTTCTACTGCAACAGAATCGGATTTGGTGATACATTGGTAAACTTGTGTGTGTATATATATATATATATATATATATGTTTTTCATATTCAACTACTGGACATTCAGACCATCTTAATCAGATTTGGTTTTGATCTGTAAGTCGGCATTATTGTCCTTGACATCATTGCCAAACATCATTTCATGTTGACTACCGAATAACATCTTCTGTGATGTACTGTAGTTGACTTCCATTGTTTGACATCATTGCTTTATGTATTTGTTATGCTTATGGTTGCATTTTTCAGAAGATTTCTTTCAGTGACTAGAATATATGAAGGATGGACTGATATTCATGTCCCAGCATTTTTTTTGCCACATATGTCACAATGGCATGTTCTGGACACCAACATTATTGTGGCTTAATTGGAGTTCAGTACTTCAGTTTGCATTTTGCAAAGCTTGAATCAGTTGAATGAATGACATTTTCTTCCTGTTACATGCTGTACTGTATTAATCAGTTAAACTCTGTTGATCTCCACCTTATTTTCAGTCACATTATGAAATTTCCCACAACCACTTTACTTTGTCAAGGATGGCACTTGGCTCTCTTAGACAGCGTAAAGTCAATGGGATGAATTTCGTTATGCCAGATATCTTTTCTACCCTTTTTCTGTTAATTAGAGGGAATTCTAGAGCATTACTCCTGGTTGCTTGTTTCTAACTCTGTGAATTAGAGGGTTCTCAGTTTGTCAATTTGAATTCATTGTCTGCCTCTGTATCACTAATTTGTTTCTCTAATGGTTGAGAAAATGCAGATCTTCTCCTAAATGTATAGGAGGGCCTGATGGAAGAAACTTGCAGCTGCAGTTCAGGTCCAGGTTGTCCCTCCCTCTCTTTACTGGTGGGAGAGTAGAAGGGGAGCAGGGTGCTGCAATCCATATTGTGTTGATCGATGCAAATACAGGCCATGTTGTCACATCCGGTCCTGAATCCTTAGTGAAATTGGATGTCATTGTTCTTGAAGGTGATTTTAATAATGAAGATGACGATAACTGGACTCAAGAGGAATTCGAGTCTCATATAGTTAAAGAGCGTGAGGGCAAGAGGCCACTTCTAACTGGGGATCTACAAGTGACGCTGAAAGAAGGTGTAGGAACTCTAGGTGAGCTGACATTTACTGACAATTCAAGCTGGATAAGAAGCAGGAAGTTCAGGCTAGGATTGAAGGTTGCCTCAGGCTATTGTGAAGGAATTCGTATTCGTGAAGCAAAAACTGATGCCTTCACTGTCAAGGATCACCGGGGAGAATGTGAGCTCATAATTAGTTACTTCTACCTCTGAACTAGATTTCATGGTTGTACCTTTTTGCTGGTGCTCGTCTATCTGAAAGATTCTAAATTGTCTTTCCCCTTCCCCCTTCCCCCTTCCCCTGCCTTTTTTCCCCTTCTTCTATTTGTTCCACAGTATACAAGAAACACTATCCACCTGCACTAAATGATGAGGTTTGGAGATTGGAGAAGATTGGCAAGGATGGATCTTTCCACAAGAGGCTGAATAAAGCTGGGATATTTACTGTTGAAGACTTCTTACGACTAGTAGTTAGAGACTCTCAGAGATTGCGGAATGTAATAATGTAATTTGGTTGTCAAATTTGAACTATAATTAATGTATTCTCGTTTCTGATTTTTTTCTTTTACATCCATTTGCTGCAGATTCTTGGAAGTGGTATGTCAAATAAGATGTGGGATGTTCTTGTAGAGCATGCAAAAACTTGTGTTCTGAGTGGGAAACTTTATGTGTACTATCCTGAAGATGCAAAGAATGTTGGTGTTGTTTTCAACAATATCTATGAGTTGAGTGGCTTAATTGCTAATGGACAGTACTACTCAACAGAATCTCTTTCTGACAACCAGAAGGTACGGATCCTGCACTTCCTGTGCATACCCATTTAATTTTTTGATGGAATTTTATCTTTTTTCAATGATACCATGTTCCTAAAGTTCCACTTCTAAATACTAAACTTGGGTGCGATAGTGCCAAGAAATGATTTTTTTTTTCCAAATCTGACAGAAAATGTTTTAGGACCCTTCATCTACCAAAAGAAATAGGGGGACAAAAAGATGAACTCTGAGAAATTTGTGAATTATTATCTGATGCAGATCTATGTGGATGGACTGGTGAAAAAGGCATATGAGAACTGGATGCATGTTATAGAGTACGATGGCAAAACACTTCTAGACTTTAAGGAGAATCCGAACACAGTGGCTTCCCAAACTGACATTACCACTGGTCAACAAGATTATACGATCTCTTATGAACATCAGGTTACTTTACCAACCCTATCAGTTCCTGTGCTTTCAGAGCAGCCTGCTATGGACTCAGGCCCAACAGTTGGAGGTACAGTTCTTAAAGTTCAGAATCATCATAGCATGTGTCAGCATATAGTTAATGGGGTTGAAAGACATGGTGCATTTTAATGTGTAGATTCTTCAATTCAGTATAGGCCTTGGGATTCCTCCCATAAATGCTTTGGTGCCTATTTTACAGCATTTCACATGCATTGTTAGTACCAAGTTTCTCCATATGTTTGGTTGGTGACTATGAATCCTCACTCTTGTCTCTCTAGGTTACAATGATAATTTGGCTGCAAGATTCTCAATGCAATCAGAGAATGGAAATCCCAACACACCTTTTCAATTTGATGCTGCTGCTTCTTTACCTCTACAAAACCCCATGGCCAGTACTTCACAGCAAGTTCAGTTTCCGAGAAGTGACAATATACTGGCACTTGGTCCACCACAGCCATCGACATCAAGCTTCCAAGGTGTTTGTGCACCAAACCTTACTTCTTATAGGGGAGCTGAGGACTTCTTACAAGAGGAGGAGATTCGAATGAGAAGTCATGAGATGCTTGAAAATGAAGATATGCAGCATCTTCTTCGTATTTTCAACATGGGAGGTCAGGGTGTTAACTCATTTAATGTAGCTGAAGATGGGTACCCTTACTCATCAGCATACATGCCTACCCCATCTCAAAACTACAGCTTTGGTGATGATCAATCTCGTTCATCAGGCAAAGCTGTCATTGGATGGCTCAAGCTCAAGGCAGCACTTAGATGGGGCATCTTTGTTAGGAAAAGGGCTGCTGAGAGGCGGGCTCAGCTCGTAGAGTTAGATGATCCTTAAATCGCCCATGAAGCAATACTGGCTGGGTTTTGGTGTTAGCAGGCTTCCTCCTTTCCTGCCCAATTCCTAAACACTAACATGGGGACCACAGTTGTTCTCTGTACAGTAAGCTTATATCATCTTCTGCAGTTGCCTTCGTCCCAAAATGATATGCTTCACTGAGCATTAATGGTTGTGAACGTTGAAGATCAACTGGGTTCAAATGGTGGTATTTGCTATTGTGATGGTAGAAACTTCAAATATTTTCAGTGGGGCTTTTCCTGAAGCTGGAAAACTTAGCATGGGTCTTTTCATTTCTGCATTAGCAAGTAGTTGATAGGATAGAATCTACGAGGCTAATTTTATTCTCGATACAATTAGCTAGAGTACATTTTATCTTATCATCCTCATTTTCTGTTGTCTATTGAGGTCCTAGAAAAACTAACAGCTTGTATTAATTGTTACTTTGTAACATTAAAATAATTGCTGGTGGTAGGGATGGAATTGCCCCATTGAACTTCACAGCTTCGCTAGTTGATATCTATACATTGGACTGCCAAAAGTATTACGTCTTTTAACATGTTTTCACCTAAAAAGGCTTTTAAAAGTTTAGTAAAAATTGAAATTTTCATGGAAAGATCTCCAGTTTGAATTCTGAATTATAGGAAAAGAGGAGTTTGTGAAAATTAAAATAAAGCTACTCTTATTATTGTGTACGTGTAGGCCGTTTAAAATTCCGATTTAAGTGTTTTCCATTTTGTTTATTTCTTGTTTTAATAACTTTATTTATACTCCAGTGAATTCTGGCATTATCTATATCTATTTAATGTATCTTATATTTCCTACTAATTAATTATTAATTATTTTAGTGATTTAGTGTTAATAAAATTTATTTTAATATTCATATATTTTTTAAATATTCACTAAATCTAAGTATTGAACATAAATATCTAAATATTATAATATTTAATACTATATACATAATCTGTTTCAATATTTAATAAATAGATCTATTTGATCATTTAGCGTTTCTAAATACATAGATATAGATAATTTGAATGTGCCATGGGCAAGCCCTAGCCGTCCAGATCTCCAAATCTTTTACCACACCCCTCTTTTTTTGAGTTATAATTCACCATTAAGTTTTTAATAATGATTTGGATATGCTTTTAATAATTTGTTTTAATAATGTTTAGACTATGTCTGGTGTTAATTTCTTTACCAAAGCTTGTAAACATCTAATCCTGAAAATAAAACTTGATTGAATTATATCTATTGGAAATTACAGAGCTGATACCAGGAAATGAATATAGAATCAAGCTGAACTCATAAAACAACAGATTTGTTCTAGGGCGGAGTGATTTAAGTCACCAAAAAAGAGGCAGTCATTCTGAATCTGGAACTTCATCTTCATCTTCTTCCAAGATGTAAACCAAGGCACGCTTTCTTGCAGCAAAAACACAGGCTACGCCTCTAGATGCTGTTACAGAAAATTTTTCACAAAAATGTCACCAATTCTCTACTTCAGATGTCCATGGAAACATAAAATCTATGGGCCTTGGTATCGAGGCAAAAACCGATTCTTGGGTAACATAAGACAGTTGATATAGGATAAAAAAAAATTGAAGGTTAATTTAAGTAAACAACATGAAGGCCAATTTAATTTAAAAAAAAAAAAAGAAGAAAAAATCCTGCAGTAGTACCATTAGTTTGTAATTGCTTCATAAAGTGATCGTACAAATAAATACCAAATTAAACTTTCCAACAAAATAAGAAGACAAAACATTGAAAATAAAAATGAAAATCTTCAGAAATTTAATCTAATCACAAGATTGTCACATGTAATTTATGGTATTAAGCACATTCATAAGTAAACATTTTTTTTATCATCGCTAAAAATATCAGAATACATAAGAATCCAGGTAAAATAAGGACAAAATGTTGTTAGGCTTGCACGCATATCAAAAAACTAAACAATTAGAAAGTGGCAGTATTCAATGTCTAAATCTAAAATCTTAGCCACTGAAAAATGTAAATATTTAATATGTTAAAGAGACATCAACAATAAGATCGTCAGCCAACATGCGAAATTTCACCATATTAACATAAATTTATAATTGCCAATATTAATGAAGCAACTATGGAATGCAGACAGACACAATGTAAATATTGAAAACATTAAAGATGCACCGAAATTAACTAATTCACCACAGATTTTCAGTCCAATCAGTAAAACCCCAAAACTGCTATCCATAAGCTTGCACAAGCATATAATAAGAAACTGAGCTATGAGCAAATCTTACCGCTAACTGCCAATGGAGCAATTACAGAATGAGGAATGCAGCGAATCTTTTCATTCTCCACTTGCAGCTGCACAACACCATCCTAGATGCCCATAATATCATGGGAGTGAGTTTTCTTTTTTTTTTTTGAAGAAAATATGGAAAACAAATGCATTGGAATTAGAATTCTCACAAAAACTAACAAGTTTAAAACAAGTAAAACAACAGAAAAACTAATCAAAGTAAGAGGGAAGAAATTTAGAGATGATATGAGAAACTTACAACAAGAAAAGCAATGCTGTAAGCACTTCATCCTCAGAAAAATGCGTTCTTCCTTTTTTTAAGACAACTTCAGAATTTTCTATTCCTAAAGAACTTAGGCTATGTTTTGTATGCCGTAATTGAATATAATGTTATACAATTAATCGCATTTTTAGTATAAGCATTACACTAAAAATGCATTTGATTACATTACATTCCAATATGGCGTACCAAACATAGCACTACACTAGAAGTTAAGACTGATGACATTATAAGCACAGTGGTCAGTGGTCACTGAGAAGCTTAAGCACGGCATAAAACATAACAATGAATTTCAAAGACATCTCTAAGGTACAGAACTTAATTTGCAGTAATATGGAGATTACAAAGTAGCTTGAGCCTAAGGTAAACAGATTCAAGAATTTCAGATACATGCCAAAACTACAGAACCAGAAAAGATTAAACTGCAACAGCACTAGAAAACATTGAGATTTGGTCATATAGGCTATGCAATCCAAGAACTGTATATTAGAATACAAGTCAAAGAAGTTACCTTAAGTTGATGCAATTTCCATATGTTCAAAGAAGTGGACCTTGAAATAGATACAAATGGAAGGTCACTAGCTTGCACAACCATCATACACGCATCTCCAGAGCTTTCAGATGATGTGGCAGTCCCATTAAGTAACAAAACAATTTGGGTATCCTGCTTAAAGCAATACAGGTTACTGAACATCACACAGGAATTAACTTAAAGCTAAAAGACTGCCCGCTGTAAATCTTGTATTTCACCTTATATAAAGACAGATCAACACAGTCATAACCAGCAGGAATAGACAACAATACGGCTTCCAATGAAGTATAGCTCTCATTTAAACTGCTCAAATCATGCATAAATCCTCTCATTATGCCTATACAATTTGAAAAATCTGAGGAAGGTTCATTTGGTACATGGAAGCATATGTAATCAATAAGGCCATGTTGACAAGTCTGATTAGATGAAACTGATAGGGAGACTTCCTACAAGAGAAAAAGGAAAAAAGAACTATTAGAACATAAAAAAGTTTTATCATTTATGAAAAATAAATGTTGATGATGATGAGGTTAAATATGCAGTACACTAGTTGCAAATGGTATTTGCATAACAAATTGAGTTAGTGTTAATCATCCACTGTCATGCTATTGCACACTAGCACCCACATGAGAAAAAGAGGGAGACGAACAAAAATAAATTCCTGTTTCACAGATGAGTCGGCAACTCACAGGTCACAGCAATTTATTCAAAGAAAGAGAAAAGAGCACCTCATAGTATGATATTGACATAGGAATTGTCCTGGATGTAGATGCTGGTGAAGATGGAAGTGGAAACAGTGGCAGCAAATCCTTGCAAAGTATTTTTCTTGAGATTGTAGTGAAGGGCATCTGAAAAGCTTCCTTGAAGCTAAAATTGTCGAGCCATGAGTTCATAACTTGTAAGTACGAAAAGTCACAATATAGTCAACAATCCAAGTGTTTGCTTAAGCTGATTGTGTTTAGTTTTGATTTGCTTGATGAAACTGCTAATACATTCACTTGTTTCTTCAACACCAAACAATACCATCATCATTTTATGATCTTGTTTGTCTTTCATAGCCTTAGAAGTATATTTTGTATATTTCACTGTGTACAACATCCCCATCGACACAATTTACCTTTTGATAGATTAGGTAACAAAAGAAAAAATAAAGATATACCTAGACTCCATTTGCTTAAACTCTTTAGCTAATGTCCTTCTCAGATATTCACAATCTGAAAAGCCTCCAAACTGAACTAATTCTTTAACTCTTTGCATGGTTTCCCTGAAAAAATTTAGTAACATCAAATTGTTTAAGGATAAAAATTGGCACTGCAAATGTATAAACATTTGTATCCATATGAACATATTTTGATGCATAGCTCATTAGGATTGCATTGATATATTAAACAAGAATTCTATTTCACCTCTATTTGTGCCCAAAGAAATTGAATACAAATTAATTTCTGGACCATAAACATTATTAAAATGTCTGCTCAAGTAGAGTGCATGTTACCATGGTAAATTCTCTTTAATAACCAAGTTGCTAATCTCTCTCCCTCTCTGCAACAGCATACAGTACTACCACTGTGGTTGATATAGGAATTAAAGCTGACTTTCATACTGCAACTCACCCAAATATCAACAGACACGAAATGAACTTTGTATCATGATCTCTTTCTTTCAGAGAAAAGGTGGATAAAACATATTCCAAGGCAGACATCCATACATAGCACAAAAAAAATTGTCAGCATTCTTGAAAAGGACTCTCAAGAAGGGGTTTTGAAAAATTATTACTAGTAGGTGCAAAATGATTATCACTCAACATTTCATAAGCCAAAGGCAACAGAGTTGCAGTCAGTAACAGTTACAAAATTGAAGTGAATGAATCCGATCAGACTTTGTTTCTTTAAAATTTCTTCTTTGAGACATCAAAGCATGTCCTTCACCATAACAACATTTTATTCGAGAATGTTGCTAGAAATAGGAGCTTATGACTGGAAGTTCATCTTTCAACATTTGATCAAATGAAAGAAGTAGCAGTTCTATGCTGAAACATTGTATCTTAGTTGTAGCTTAGTTTAAGAGCAGATTTTTTAATTGAATAGTTTGTTAAAGGTAGCTTAGAAAGATACTTTATGATGTCCACCTCAGAATGGTTGTTTATAATCTTGATATGATTTTCTTATGATAGCAATCTGTGACATGTCATAGACAAGATTGTTGGCGAGGACAGCTGTAAAATGACTTCAGTTGAATAGATAGCTTACAAGTCAACTTCAATATTATGACTGACTTCAGATAATTCCAGCAACTGCTTCACTGGATCTTGATCATACAGGAACTTCAAGAATATGACAACAAGTTCACTGCCAAAAAAAAAAAGACAACAAAATTTATGGCAGTTGGCAGATTGAACCTGAAAAAGGATTTCTGAACGACAAACCTGTTGTATGGAAGAAGCTGATCACTTGGTTCTTGCATAAGTAGCTTTATACATTTAAGAAGCCAATTGAAGAAATTTGAAAACTGAAAAAGGAAAAAGAGAACTAGAGCTGAAACAAAAGTAATGTGCAATTTCAAGAAAGGGAAAATTGCCTTCTTTCATTTTGGACAATATCATTTCATAGAAATGCACCTAAGCAAGCCAAATAATTAATACAATTTTTAGTCATGAAGGTGATGCAATCCTATCCTCCCTAAAAGAAAAGGGTAATTGAAACCTACAGAAATATAGCTTACCTAAAAGCCATACCTAGTGCAGCCAACTAATGTTTTTGTTGCATATCTAAAAACTGTTTCGATCTTTATTCAGGCATCTCATTTAAGTATTTTCATGAGTGTACCCTAGCCACAGAAAATTTCCATGTGTCAGTCTCACTCCTCCCGCATTCCAGTATTGAACCATTTTGTCAAAAGCAAATGTTCTTAAGTGGAAGTTTGCAGTGCAAATACAATAACAGAATCTAAAATTCAGCTAATTGAATCTTATCTCCAAGAATAAGTACAAAATATTCTAGTAAAAAATAATATATTTCTAAACTGCAACTATTTTCAGCAGTTCAATTCCTTGTAGCCTCCATTCTTTCATAGAGTTGAAGAAGATTAATTTACTAGTTTAAAATACCTCAAAAGAACAATAAAGTTTAGTTCCTCAAATCACAATACCTGCAGCTCCACAGATGAAAGGACCCTCATAAACCGTTCAATTTGTACTAATATCATGCCAGATTTTTCTGTTGCATTATTGATAAGCATCTCGTCCAATCCAATACCTTGGTAGCGAGCATGCCATCTTGAAAGGCCTCTTAGTTCTCCCATCCTAAAAGCAATAATTTCTGCAGCAGGCTGAGAAATAAATATTTGTTTCAATCTCTACTCAAACCTCTTGGTATAAGGAACAGAACAAAACAAAGCCAAATAAGGCAGACAAAAAATTATTACAGAACAAATCATAACAGAAAAATAAATAGCTAGAAGAAAATTAAGCAGAAAATAATTCATATTCCTATATGGTGTCTGCTTAACAATATTATGACTTATGAGATAAACAAACGATACAAATCAAGAGTTACATAATGACGTGCCAAAATGATACATCAGAACAAACATATAAGAGTAATACAAGCAACTAGAAAAATTAAAAGTGCATAAGTAAATTAGATTAACAAAGCTAATGCTTAGGGTGATAAGTTCTCTGCACCGAGAGCAATTTAAGATGTATAAAATTCAAAATCAAAGATAAAGCTAACAGGTTTACATTTCATTTCTTCAGATCTGTGCTCCTGGAAGAAACTAACTCTTTATTGCCTATATAAGATTAGAAGATCAAATATTTAGAATGCCATTCATATGGAGATTCACATATGTTGAGGGTTGCTATTGCTAACTATGAATGAAGAACACTATGGTGAATTTTCTGAAAGTTCAACATTTTATTTTTTAAAGGAAAACTCAAACATGCAAATTATATGGAACTTGGGCATATTTCATAAAGATATCCAGTGTGGTCATGTTATTTTATTCAGTGTATCAGATCGCACGGCAAATTTGTAAACAATTCCATGATTTATGAATTCCAGAATCTTTTCGGGTTTCTGACTCAACAGCTCTGTATACATGCACGATAAGCTTCTGTTACATCCAAATCATTAATCTACTAACTGATCCACCAAATTCAAGAAAGTGCTCTCTAACCCAAGGTATTAAGAAAATTGACTTCTAGTCATACCAAGTTAACTACTTAAAAGAATCCAATAATGCACCTGCATATGATCAAGAACAATACGCTGAAGTTCTTTTCCAGCACCACTAACAACCTTTGATACACGTTTCACACCCTGTCAACAAAGAAGAAAGGATAAAATGAAGAACCACTGAGCCAAATATACAGTCACAATTTCCTCTTAGGAAAAAAAAAAAACTCTAGACATGGCCAAGCATACCACTTCACCAAGAGTGTTAACCAGAAATTGATGTACTGCTGGACTTGTCCGGGCACCACCTAAAAGGCTCAGAAACTCTTCTTGGGGAGATGAGTCCAGGGCTGTATATGCAAATGGTAGAGCAACAAAAGAAATATTAAAAAATATAGGAAGTACAACTGATAGAATGATATCTAGTGTTGTTATCAGCAACTACCGTGGTCAATAATCAAAGTAGAGAGAGAATCAAACTTCTCATGAAACATTCGCATGACATCTGACCACTGCTTTGACATAACTGATAATGATGCCCGGATAACCTCAGTTAACTCCTCAACATTAGAAGCTTGTTGGGCCAACTGATGGAGCTCATTTTTTCTACAATGATAAAGGGAGATAAATCATTCATGTAGCATAATCCTATCAAGTCAAGTATTCATCAAGGTCAACATTGGAATTTGATGATGAATGAAACAGTTGGGCAAGAAGCATAAAAGAGAGAAAATCCCAAATGCATAGTTCTACAGACAACAAGTGATTAATCATATTTCTCTGACAACTTACCTCTTCAAAAATATAGAAGTATCAAGAAGTAACCCATGTGAACCATGCATACCATTCCCAGCCATTTGGTATTCTCTTGATTCAGCCATATTTTCATTAAGTTCTCCTGAGCACATTACAATCAAACGACAAAGGTCTTTTGACAAAGCAACCTAATGAGAACAAATATAACTATAAACATCATCTTGCCTCGGTATATAAAATAAACTTTTAAGGCTGTCAGCATGGAGCATAAGCATACCTTGTAATTTGAAGCATTCATAAGCTGGTAAGTAGATTGCTTATCCACAAGGGGGCTAGGAACAGAAAAGTTGTGTATATTCTGCATTATTCTGGTAGATTAAGCAAATTCACAAGGGGAAAATAGGGAAAAGAAAAAAAAAAAAGAGCAGAGATAACTAAGTGACCCATTGAACATAATACTGAAGAACAGATTAATTTGATTCATGGTAAAATAAAATGATATATTTATTTAACTAACAAAAAACTTGAAAAACCTTAGCAATATTTGCATTGCAATTATTCAGCTATGAAATTTGTTCCATAAAATCTGTAGCATTTATTGTCACAGTAATACCAAGGATATCTACCATGAACTTCTAAGAAAAAATAGAAAAGACAGAAGAAAAAAAGTTGAATGGCCTAAGAACTGTTATTCTTGTAGCCATAACATTTGATTCCAGACAACGCATGCCTATGTGAACTAGAAAATAAATTCATGTGTGGCTGATAACTCACTTCCTTAGCCTAGACTTGTTCCTATCCAAGCTGTTGTAGGCCAAGACTTAGTATAAGGACTGAGCTAATTGCACAGGTACATTACTGAACTAACAAATCTCATAACAGTTTCAAAAGCCAAAATCCATCATAACACTAGAATTAAACTGATTATTTCAGAATACAATTTCACCAGGTTCGAAGCCATTGGGGCACAATTGAAATTAGACAGTTATGAAAAGAATGAGTAAAACAGACAAGTAACTTACAATTTTTCCTATTGGAAATATTCCAAATATACTAAAGCAAATGATTCCCTCTTTATCAGCACTACACAGAATATTAAATCGTTGGTATGAAGAATTTGACAACTCTTGGTATGAATCTTCATTGTCATCCATGAAACCAGCATCCCCAGACACCACACCAGGCATCCGAGGGGGCCTTGGAGCAGGAGGGAAGAAACGAGGAGTACGGTCTTCATATGTTAAGAAGTTACAAGAATCATCCTGAAACTGAAATGAAAAAAAGAATAGGATAGGACTGATGATATATATTGCTGCTCATAAGAGAAGGAGCAACAAAACAAACAGATTAATCCAATTAAAAAAAAAAGGAGAAGAATTAATGTTTTCATCTGTTATTATTTAAGAGAGCATATATTTCAAATAAAAGGGAATGTCGAAATTCTATCTATAGATCCCATTCCTATGGATGCCCAATAAAACGAAAAGGGCATACCCAATTCAGTTGTCCATCCTCTTCCCAGTTAAGACACACAACTGCAACAGTATGAGACTTCAAGCTCCTCAGTAATTTCCCATTCTGCTTGATATAAAATACCAGAGATTAGCAAAACATAAAACCAAAATAAAAAAAAATGGATTGCATGTATGCATACATTTTGCATGTAAGAGCACCCAAAGACCATGAATACAAAAAAGGTATCAAAAATAACATCAGTATGCTTAATCTATATATCATTAACCTGAAAATACACTCATTTGTCATATACTCATGCAAAAAATTAAAGGTCCTAGGGAATAAAATTTGAAAAGGGTTTCCCAGAACAACAAAAGATTCATGAACTCAGAAATAGAAAGCAACATGAAAAAATAAAACAGGATGTTGCTGCAACCTTATCCAAAATTAAATTGTCCACACAAAATGGAAAATTTCAAATCATTGACTGAGAAATGTATATAATGCAGCATTTTCAGATTCTGTCTATCTTTTTTCACATCAGAAAATATTAGGAAAAAAATGATGTGACAGAACAGTGCAAGGGAATATTTACAGCCATGAAAAAACTGTGCCATAATTCCACTTTGTATGCTTGTTCAATTATGATAAACATATGTAGCAATCAAAATGACAAAGAAACATAGATGAAAAACATGGAAATCAATCTTAATTGATTCAGGAGAGAGTGCATTCCAGCATCCAGTTTTGGTTGTTTCTGGGAGCACTTTAGTGTGGTCTCAGCAGTATCCAGTGTGGATCTTTCCTTTGACCTAATTCATAATGGTTGGGGCAATGTGTTTAACAAGCATTAGATGAGCCATAAAGGCTAAGGAACCTAAGTAGAGCACAAAATTCTGATCATAGATCCTAGGGATATAAAAAAGGTTAAGACCACCCAACCAAGAACAACCAGTGAATTTCAAAAGAAGTAAACAAAAGTCTATTCACCTCAACATCATGCAAGGAAATGGTTCCATCTTCAAGCCCAACAACTATTGCTTTACCATCAGGACGCCAGCACAAGGATGTAATGCACTTTCCTATACAATATATATAAAATATGTCAGTTAAACGCTTTAAACTCTATAAGCAGCAATCTATTGCAAATAAGCAAAGAAACAGTAGAGAAAGAGAATTTACCAGGGGAGATGGTCCATAACCTCTGCCAATTGAATCGATGGAGCAGAATCTTAGAATCTTCTGTCACCATTGCTAGTAAATCCTTCTCTGGATTCCACTCCGCAATTTTAATCTATCAACAGTATAATTATTACAAAAAAAAAAAGTATTCTGAATACTGATATATACACATAAATGCATTTGGAAAGTTAGATTGAAAACCTGAGAGGCGACGGGTTTGTCGAATTGAAGCTGAAATGGAAGCACTCGCTGCTCCTCATCGGTTTCCATGATTGAAGAACGAAATTCAAAAGAAATTCTGTTATAAAAACCCTAACAGTCGTTTCTGTGAAGTAGAAGCACAGGGAAGAGGAAAAACTAGTCGGCCGGTGGTGTAGTACCGGTGGTGGTGGAGATCAGCGACGAAGTGGTAAAGAGAGCAGAGGGCGGGCTTTTTGGGTTAGCTGAGATGATTTCGATTCCAATATTTCATTTATATGAAATATATTTTAGGAATAAGCAAAAAAAAAAAAAAAAAAAGAAGAGTACAATGTGATTTGACCTTTTTCATTTATGGGTCAGTAAAATTTTTATTGACAAAGAGTGTTTTGTATTTTATTTGGTTAACATTTAGGTGCGTTTGGATCGGAGTTAAAAATGTAGAGTGTAATAATTACAAGTGTAATATTAAGAGAGTAATAGTTATAGGTGTAATGGTTAAATTGTTAATCTTGTCTAGCAACTCAAGGGTAATGGATAAACTATTAACATTGTTAAATGAGTTTTGTATAAAATATTAATTTTTTTAATGAAAAAACTTAATTTAAAAAAAAAAAGACATTTTCACAATTTTTTTACTAACTAAAACAAATTATATATATATTTTTAAGAAAAAATTTATCATATTTTAATGAATAAAGTAATACTATAAAAATAAATAAAAATAAATCTGCAATCAATCATAATCTACAACTAAAAAAAAAAAAATTCAGTTAAACAACTCTATAAATGAAATCCAAAATAAATAAAAAAATTCCATAAAAAAGAAAAAAAAAATTCATTTTCCTTTTATAATAGACAGTCGCGCCTCTTTTTTACGCGTTTATTTTTATTACACGTCTTTACCCTAACCTCTCATAGGTTAATGAATTAAAGTTTAATTGAAAGTAATTGTTAAAGAGGTTAAACATTAATCTTGATATTCAAAAACTTACCAAATAAAGTTAAAGAGGGTTAAAGTATTACAGGAGCAACACTTAACCCCTTTTAATCTCGATCCAAATGCACCTTTAGGGTACACACTCCTAATACCATCAGTGTCTGCTATTCAGTGCATGCTAACGTGATATTTACATGGTATTTATAAACCCCATTTTTTAATGACTGTGTAATTGACATAGATTAATGAATACCACATGTGAATTAATGATCACCACGTGGCATTCATGAATAATTAAAAAAAAAATTATCTCAGCCATCTAAATCCCAATCCATCATCTCCATCTTTGTTTTCTCATTCATGGATAATTTTTTCTTAAAAAAAAATAAATAATTTTTTCTAAAAAAAAAAACTAACATAAAATTTTATAGAAAAACGAAGAAAACCCAGATTTTTAACCCAAATCACAAATACAAACCATTTATCAAAAGCTAAAATGCACACAAAACTAGCTAAAATCATTTTCAACAAACTGATCCGTTTGTTTCTCAAAAAAATAGCAAGAAAAGTAAGTTCCATACTCCACAGAGAAATTGAAGCAAAACCCAAATTATTTTAATCAATTACAACAACAATTTCAAGCCCAACCTATAGAAAAAAAATATATATTCAGATTATAAATCTCACATGCGTAAAGCACTATGAATTAGGAATCTTAAAATAAAATTGGGTATAAAAATGCACAATTTTCTTTATTCAAAAAATTGAATATGATATACAATAAAAAAAAAAATTCCATGATCCATGCTCGTATTACTTCAATAAAGCTCTAGACCCTCTTCCTCTGCATCATTAAAACCCCAATCTATTTAAAAATGGGATGGCAAGCTGATTTTGCAGTGCTCGTCAGCAGGTTCCGCTTCTTGACAATAGAAGCATCGGAGTAAGAGGAGGTCGGTGAGTAGTGGAAGCGATCCAACATTGAACGTGCGCTGGACCTAGCTTTTTGGTGATCATATACAGATTGTGGACTTTTCATCATTAGAGAGGGAGAGATAGAGAGAGAGAGTATGTGTAAAATGTACATAATAAAGGTCTAAAAATCAAAACCCAAAATAATTTTGAGCTGGAAATGAAGCTCAATAAAGGGTTTTTATGGATTTGAAATTTGAAGTGGAGCTAAGAATGTGAAAAGAGAAAAGTAAAAATGAGGGATTTGATTTAGTTTTGCCCCAATTTGATTTTAGTTTCTATTTGTTTTTTTTTTCTATCCATTAATCCACATGGCATTCACTGATTTGCCACATGGATTAATAAATGCCACATAACATTATGATTCCACATGGCAAATATAATTAGAAAATAAAAAAAAATAAGTGAGGTCCATAAATATCATATGTCAGTGCCACATCAACAGGCATTGACGGTGTTAAGGTTGTGGACCCCTAAGTGCTAACGGTGTAAAACACAAATCCCTTTTTATCAAAAAAAAATTCACAAACCCATAAGTGAAAAATGATCAAATCATATGGTACTTTTTTGTACTTATCTATTTATTTTATATAAATTAATATTAGAAAACATTTTTTAAAAAATTATTATTTTTTATTTCTTTTATATTTATCCTTAAACATTTAAAAAAGTAAAAACAATAAATTTTGATTTTCAAAATCATTTTTGTTTTCAAAAAATAAAAAACAAAAAATAATAACGAGCAGCCCTAATGTTACAATTTAATTTCCAAAATTTTTTTTAGCATTAATTTTGTTCTCCTTACCTTACTCCTTTTTTTTTTACTCCATGTCAATAATTATTTGGCATTATTTTAATTTATATTGTCATTTATTAAAAATTAATATCTTGAAAAACATATTAATTAAACATAAAAAAAAAAAACTTATTATTGTTGAAGCTTTTCTTTCTTTTTTTTTAGTCTATAAAATACATATTTCTCATTTTAAAAATAATAAATAATAAAAAATACTATATTTTATTTATTTTTTAGTATTAGAAGAGGGGATTCAAATTAAGTCTAGTAGTTTTTTTTTTTTTAAATTTAGCTTTAGATTAAAATTTAAATTCAAAATTTTTTTTGGTTGTAAAATTAATTTCAATATTATTAAATAAAAAATTTATTGGTATTTTGATTTTTTTAAAATATGTGGGACAATAAATAAATAATAATAAAATAAATATGTGAACCTCACCTTTGAACATTGTCTTCTAACAACTTACAAAACTAAAGGGATTCATAGTGATGCTCGTAGTTGAAAATATGTAAAAGTGAATTGAATTCTTCAAAAAACACTTTTCTTTTTTAGAAAAAAAAATCTTCAAAAAACTTATATTAGGGGGTGTTTAATAAACCAAGTTGATGAAGTTAATTAAAACTGAAGTGAGATCGTTTAAAATAGTTCACTTTTGCTTGAATTCGTTATGAGTTAATGCGACTTGTAAGAAGAAACAAGAGTTAAGTGGGTTAGGCGAGGTGCCTAGCAAAGTCACTCCGACGGTCAAGTTAATAAATGGGCTCAATAATGTCTAAGTATTGCTTGTGTTTGTATTAGCAAGTATGCATGTACCTTTTGTCAGTTTAATTTTGAGGTATTTATAGAAGATATATCCTTACAAGAGTTGAGTATGAATTTCCTTGACCAATTCGGATATAGAATGGCTTACTGCATCGTTCTGATCATTTTCCTGCTTGGATACGAACTGGATGACTCTTTATTTGTCTTTAGTCAATGGGTTTGTAAATATATTATGTTGGGCCGGGCCCAACTTACTTTACTACCCAGTTCGGTATATTTTGTCCCTTATCAGTGGCCCCCCTATTTCGGCGAAGTTTACATTTTTGAGAACTTTGGTAGAAATAGCTCGGTTTCATGTTCTGGACAAACTGGCTTTATATTTATTGATGAATCTCAAAAGTCTAGGGTATGTCTGAAGCGTGTTTCATTTATTGCTGAGGCACTTTTTATATACGTGGCTCAATTAGGGCTTTTGAAGTTATAGAGATGTACTCTACTTCTGCCGCTGTTTTCGTTTTTGAAATGATTGCTCAGCACATTTTCCTAGGATTTTATTTCTCTTTAAAAACCCCTTCTTCTTCATTTGTGGAGTTTCTTATGCTTTCAAATTTTCCTAAATTTTTTCTAAGTTCTTCCCAGATTCTCTCCTGTTCTTACTTCTTGTCAATTTCTTTCTTTACCATTTTGCAATGGCTCCTAAAAAAGATGAAATTCTTACCAAAGCATTAAGAATGATATGGAGAATGCTTGGGGATATGTTCCCTCTGTTCTAAAGAATTCTGATCTAAGTGGGTTCGTAGAAAATTTGGAAGATCAAGATAAATTCGCCATTGATTTCCCCAAATCTTCTGACAAAATATTTGCTAATCCCAACATTTTCGAAACTACTGAAATTTTCAAGAGTAACAACCACATCATTTTCTTCTACCACTAGATCGAGGCTAGTTTGAGGTTCCCACCCTATTCCTTTTTAGTGGAGTGCTTCAATTATTTTTGTATTAACCCTATGATGCTTTCTCCAAATTCTATCCAAGATCTTCATCAATTTGAAGTGGTTTGCAAAGCTTTGGGACTTCGCCCCTCTGCAAGGATGTTCCAATGCTTCTTCAAATTCATCCGTTCTGGCGACCGACGAGTTTGGTGTACTGGTTCGAAGTCGGGACGCGATCTATTTGTAAATAAGCCGAACAAGGTGAACAACTGGCATACTAAGTTTGCCACAGTAGTTATCAAAGAACAGTTTCGAGGTGGAGAGGGATTTGGCTTTCGAGGAACTCTTCAAATTCCTGCTGTCTATGGTCTCCCCGACATCCCTATGAACCTCTTACCAGAAGAGATTGTTGCCATGGAGACTTTAATTAAGGACAACTGTTCTTATGATTTAGGAAAACTCGATTTTGCTTCCCAAATAAAAGATACCCGAGGTATAACTATGCACCTCGTCCTTAAGGATATTAGGGGTGAGTTTTCACCTCTTTTCCATCGTTGCTTTCATTTATCCGCTTTATTCCTTTGCTAACTTTTCTCTTTTTTTTTTTTTTTTTTTAATTTTTGCAGTCTGGATTTCTAATAAGGAGAATGCCTATAAGAAGATTCACGAATTGTCAAAGGCTTCAGGCCTTACTTATTCTCCTTATGCTGAGGCTACTTTCCTCCCTATTTTAGTGAAACGAACTGGCGAGCTTCGTGCTGCCAATGCTGCCGACTGGGGTGACGACTCTTTCACCGGGGAAAAGCGAAAAGCTTATTCTTCTCCAATAAAACTGATCCCTAAGAAGAGGAGGAGATTGGTAAAAGGAATTACTGGGAGCTCTTCCCATACCTAGGCCCCTGTCCCCGCTATTCCTGCTACTGTGTCAGTGGTTAAGGCTTCTTCCACTTTGGGGATAATACGCGAGGTGACCCCTGCTACGGATATTACCTTGGCTCTCCCACCTGTTCTATCTCAAGATCTACCTATCAATGTTTCAAGTGATGGCGAGGAAGAGCTTCCAATCTCTGAACTTGTTCGCAAGTCTGCAGGTGACTCCTCTTCTTCTTCTGAACGAACTGTTTCTGATCCTTTCAGAGACCAATTTGTTAATGATACCATTTTTGATATGATAGTGGAGCGGATCCGCGAAGAGGTGCCTCCTCCACTAATCGTTGATGAAGTCCAAACTCTGGAGTCTGCCCTAGTGCACAAGCCTGTGGAGACTACCAATTTAACTCCTGATTTAGGTATGTTTTTAGTTCACCCTGTGACTCAACCAACATTTTCCTGTGACGACCTCTTCAATTCAACAGGTTTTTCATGCTTCTATCTGCTTTTATTTGAGTATTGTCCTTGTTTTTACATTGATTTTTGTTGTTTCCTTTTTTCAGTAATGAAAGATCTGCCATCAACTACTCCAACAGTGACTTTGGATCAAATAACCCAAACATCGCCTTCAAATGTCCTACCTCCACAAATTTTCTCTATAGAAGATTTTATAGGTGAGATGAATCAAGCAGACGGTTTCGTTCCTTCTTCTGCCATTCCCATTTTTTATCCCACTTTGCTTTTTGAGGCTGCTGCAGCTAATGCAGAGCCTACTTCGGTGGCTGTTACAGAAGGTGAAGGTAATATGGGGGCTGAAAGAAACCCTTTAGTGGATGATATCCCTGATCCTGCGCAGACTGAGATCACTTTCAGATTTGAAGCTATGGAAAATGTCATAGAGGAGTCCATTCCTTAGTCTGACCTTGTTGTTGGTCGAGGTGATTTTGAGGCCCCTCAGATTTTAGAGCCTGTTTTTCCTGAACAGCTCTTGTTAGATTCTGAGTCTACTTTGGATGAGGTATGTCCTTTTCGTCTCTTCTTTTTCTCCTTCTTTCTTTTTCCTTTCCATCCTGACTTCGTTTTTCGTTTTGTTTTTCAGTTGACAAGGCTAAATAAGAAGTTCGGAGAGAAGTTGAATAAGTTCGCTCGCTACCGATCTGTGGTGCGACGATTTTCTCTTCGAATCAAGATATAATAAAAAAGCAAAATACTGCTCTTTCTTTTCTTCATTCTTCATCTCAAGAGATGGAAGAGAAACTGAGCTCCAAGATTGCTTCTCTACAAGCCGCTTTGGAGGTAGAAAGAAAAAAGCAAGCATCCTTAACCGAGCTAGAGTCTCTTCGCTCCGAGGTTAAGCATTTGGCTAGCGA
>CATKHJ010401313.1:0-12816 GCA_949750685.1 Vernicia montana | reverse complement strand
GAGGAACTATACACATAACACATACAAATTATCAATACACATAACCCATGCTCTTAAAATCACTATACTCATACTAATCTCATGATTCTAACTCTATTCCCTTCCCCAAGCACATATTACAATAATGGAGAAGAAGAAATTCAAAGAAAACCGAAGCCCTAACTCACCTCGTTAGAAATGCTCTAACAATGGATGAAGAGTTGATTGATTAAAACCCTAGATCCTTTGGTTGGAACAACTAATAAAGTCTTCAAGCTTTAATGTGAGTGGGTGAGGAATTCTTGAGAGAAAAATAGGTTGGAAGCTCTGAAATTTCGAGTAAAATGATTTTGGGGCTCTTAATTCCTTTTAAAAGCCGACTTCCAATTCTGGCCCCGACATAAGTCGCGGTCACTACATGCCTATTGCGGTCGCTATTCTCTTTAAACCAAATTGTCCAAATCAGGCAGAAGCGTTTGCGTCCTGAGTCGCGCCCACTGTCGTTGTCGCGATTTTGGCTCTGCAACACTACTAAATGAAATTAAGTCTTTAAGTCAATATCTCTACTGTTCACACAGAGAGCTTTTGGACGAAGGTCGAAGACCGAAGTCGAAGGCTGAAGTCGAACGTCGAAGGCCGAAGACCAAATGTTACTGTTCACATGACTGTTCATTCTTTTATCATTACCAAGCAGGAGCGTTCACTACTCATCTTTTAATTTGCTCAAACACTTGTAATTCATTCAAATCATCAAACACTTATCATATAACTCATAGCTCATAAAAATACTAGATTTATATCTAATAACTCATATAGCGAATCAAATGAATACGCAAATGAACTTGGGGTATTACAAAAAAATTATTTTTCTTGCTTTTGAGATGTAAAATCACCAATTAAATTTTTATATTTAACTTTAGAAACCAAATCTTTCTCAATTGATAATAAAACTAATTGCTAATAAATTTAATGAGTGTTGATATATATATATATATATATATATATATATATATATTTTATAAAAAAGTTGAATGGGCATTGAGGTTTTGTATAAAAAACACAACAATTAGAATAAAGGATGAGAGAAAATTCAAACAAATAAAGAATAAGGATAATAGAAAAAAGTGTTTATCTTTTATTTTTATTTTCAATATATAGAGAAAATTTTTAATTTTAAAATTAATGCATAATATAATTATAGCTATTTATTAAAAAAAAATCAATTGAAAATAGTTTTATCCTAAGGGTGCGTTTGGATCGAGATTAAAAGGGGTTAAGTATTACTCCTGTAATACTTTAATCATCTTTAATCTTATTTGGTAAGTTTTTAGATATTAAGGTTAATGCTTAATCTCCTTAATAATTACTTCCAATTAACTTTTAATTCATTAACCTATGAGAGGTTAGGGTAAAGACGTGTAATAAAAATAAATGCACAAAAAGAGGCGTTACTGTCTATTATAAAAGGAAAGGAATTTTTTTTTTCTTTTTTATGGAATTTTTTTTTATTTTGGATTTCATTTATAAAATTGTTTAACTGAATTTTTTTTTTTTAATTTTGTTTAGTTGTAGATTATGATTGATTGCAGATTTATTTTTATTTTTTTATAGTATTACTTTATTCATTAAAATATGATAAGTTTTTTCCTAAAAAATATATATAATTTGTTTTAGTTAGTAAAAAAATTATGAAAATGTCTTTTTTTTTTTTTAAATTAAGTTTTTTATTAAAAAAAAAATTAATATTTTATACAAAACTCAGTTAACCATATTAATAGCTTATCTATTACCCTTGAATTGCCAGACAAGATTAACAATTTAACTGTTACACCTGTAACTATTACTCCCTTAATAGTTACACTTATAATTGTTACACTCTACATTTTTAACCCTGATCCAGACGCACCCTAAAAATTAGAGATTTGATAACGTTAATAATAATAAAAAAATATAACGTTAATAATAAAAAATTAGATAATATTTTTTTTATTGGAAAAAAAATAAGTAATTTATAACATTTATTAAGTTAAATAATATCGTTAATTATAAATATCAATAATAAAAAAAAGATAAAATTTTTTATTGGGAAAAAAATAAGTAGTCGATAACATTTATTGGACTAAATAATAGATTAAGATTGTTTAGAATTTTAAGAAGTTAAAAATCGAAAAAATTAATGATTTATTCCATTAGTACATTAAAAAAAAAAAAAAAGATTCCTATATTGTTGGGGCTCTTGGCATAGGCTTTAGTGGCCTATGCTTTAGGCAGCCACTGCTAACAAGTTATTTAGTATTATTGTCTCATTGTACAAGTCAAATTAGGATATATGATCCTATCATAATTTAATTTATACAATATACATATATATGATTTAATGTGAAGTGTGTATATTAATATTTACAGTAAAATTATTTTCTTACTAAATTAAACTTTGTGTATGTTTGAAAATTGGTTGGTTAGTCTAAATCACCCACTATAATATAAAGTATTTAAATTTAAAATTATTTGGTCTTATTATTTCATATAACACAAATTAAATTAGGGTGTGGTCCTATCCTATAATTTAAGATATATATATATATATATATATATATATATATATATATATATATATATAATTTAGTGTGAGGTGTATAAATTAAAATTTACTACAAATTAATTTTTTACTAAATTAAAATTAGTATGTGTTAAAAATAGATTAAATAATCTACTCCGACATATAATTCTATTAAGAAATTTAAATTTGAAATTATTTGATCCATAAGGATGCTAAAATTAGGATATGGTTATAATATAATATAATTTATGTTACATGTATAATTTAGTGTATTGTGTATAAAATTATTATAAAATTACTTGACTAAATTAAAATAATTAGTGTATATATATAAATGAGATTTTAAATTTAAATCACATAATATTACATATAATTATAAAAAATATTTTTGAATTTTTAAGAAAACAGGAAATTATGAAAAAGAAAAGAATTTTTTTAACATTTTATAAATTTGATTTATTTTTAAAACCATTATTTCATTTTATCGTGGTTTAGTTTTATTCCTCCGTTTGTAACTAAATTAAGTTTGAGCATTGTAAAGCTAATTTTTTATTTGAAATTAGTATGTGTTAAAAATAGATTGGTTAATTTAAATAATCTACTCACAAATAACCGTTGTGAATTTTAAGTAATAATGGTGAGTATACAGTAACGACAGTTATTTGAGAGTAATGCCCGTTATTCGTGTTGGGGGCAGAATAGTTAGTTCACGCTATATAAGGAATTTGAGCCCTAAAAACAGTCATTTACAATTTTTACAGCCCCAACCACCATAGAGGAGATAGGAATACACCTTACCCACCCTCCATAAATGATATAAACCATAGTTAATCCATTTTAATCATGACCCAAGAGATCTAGAGTCTTTTCTTCAAGTTTGAAGCTATATTGTTAAGGTAAGAGGAATTTCTAGAGTTTCATCTCTTTCCCTTATAGAAATCAGGTCTAGAGTCAACATTAGCATGATCTTTCATTGGTATTTAAGTTAAGAATATATATTTGTTGATTTATTGCTATTATATGCATGAGTTTTCTATAGATTTTCATAGAGACAAAAAAAGAAATGATGATGGTATGTGTGACTCCATTTATGTCTATTGTGAGGAGTCTTCAAGCTGATTTGGGTATTCTTTTGTCAAAGTGAGTGATAATTATATTACTATGATTGTGTTTTGAACCAAATGGCTTAAAACCCTATTGTTTCATATAACCCTAATTGATTCTTGAAATATATATATATATATATATATATATAGATATATATTTCTCTCATTCATGAATCATTGATTGAACCAAGATATTGATTGTTCTTGGTATTGACCAAATTATTGAAAACCCATGTTATTGATGATCATTGATTATTGTATGACCCTAACTTATTATGACTAAAGCAGAAATTCCCAAGCTGATGTGGGGAAAGATATCAAATATTGTGCACAATGTACCTATGGATAGGGTAAATTATCTAAGTCCTAGTTAGGAAGGGTAATGGTGTCCTAGCCATGAGATTTGATCAATCTTTGTACAGTGGTATTGTGGTATGCTCTAAAAAATGAGCATCTGCCTCTATTGTTTATTGTGAGTATGTCATAGCCTCAACTCTCAGTTATGTCAATAAGCATATACTTTTATTTCATAGGGAGCGTTAAGACATATGTATCTCTTCTTTCAAATCATTGATATATTTTTGCTAAAGACATTGTATATGTATAAATGTTGAACCCATTGTATCATTGTTATTAATTTCAAACCTATTGATTGATATAAACCATTGAATCTATTGATATTTCATTGCTATTGATTGATTGAACCATGAACCATTTCTTGTGAGCCAACTTTGAATCACCAAGCCTCACAAGTATGGTAGTATAATCATTACTCATTGATTTTTCTCACTAATGGATATTTAATATTTTTCAGGGGAGCTATAGTTTATCAGTCCGGTTCCTAAGGCCTTTTTCTTCTCTCTCGGGAATCTTGGTGATTAACGTAATGCTCCGTATGTTATTTTATTTACACATTTATATGATTATTCGTGGTTGTATCTTAGAACTCCATGGGATTGTATGAACGGTATTCTTTTGGCCTATAAAAGCATTAACTAAGGATGATAAAAATGATTATGGCTATGTAATACTATTGATAGATGGATGACATTGTAATGGTATGATATTGATATTGATAGCAATGTATGGAATGGTTATGGAATGTCATTGATAGCAGGTTGTGATCTTAGAAATTGTATTGATTGAATGTATAGATTATTGAGTAGTTTGCATGATACCATTGTGGTTTGTAGAGAAATAGAGTTCTTACGAGTTTTCGGTGGCCTTATACTTACTAATGCTTTAGGATCGTCGTGGCTCAGAAGTTGGATCGTGACAGAGGACTAGGTAAATGAGACTTCATGAATTGAAATAAATATAAATTGGCATATCTACCCTCCATTACTATTATAAGAAGTTAATCTATCTTTCAAATGTTTTTTTATTTTTATTTTTTATGTTACCAAATTATATTGTAGATATTTTGCATATTAAATTTTATTTTTAATATTAAAATTTTATTATGAAAATTGAGTTTCCCAATTTTGTAAAAAAAATACGCTGAATATTTCTTGATGAAAAGGAATTTAAAATTTACATTTCATTACTATAATACTTATGTGAAAATTAAATCAAATTATAATTGTATATGTCAATTGGTTGCAATGATATTATTATCTTTTATATTATTAATTTTTTAAAAATGACAATATAAAGTTAAATAAAAAAACTTATTTTCTATAAAGTTATATATAAATCAAATACACAATTACTTATACTTTCTTGAAAATAATTTTCCGAAAAGTTTATTTCCTAGAGAGTATACTTTCAATGTCAAACGATACTTAATTGATAGATATGAAAATTAAAAAAATTAAGTAGTAAATATAAAATGAATGATTCTTATAATTATTTTACATAGGAACTATAAGAAAGTATGTGATAGATGAAATATTATTAATTATTATCTATTACATTAATTACAAATAGATAAATTACAAATTATTTTTAGATGCATTTCCATCTCATTGTCTCTATTGAGCTATTTAAGAGTTGACTCAATTGAGTTACCAAACACTACTCTTTGAAAAGAGTATATTAAAATTTCAAAACGTCAATTCATCGTAATTTTTTTAATAAATTAAAATTTAAAATTTGAATCACAAATAAATTAACTTACATGATAAAAGTATGTTTGATAAATTCTAATGTAATATAACATAATATAATTAAATATATTTTTAATTTAAATATTATACTAAAAATATATTTTTTTACATTATATTTTATTACGATTTACTAAATATATTTTAAAATACATTTGATAAAACGTAAGGCAATATAATGTAATTAAATGTATTTCTAATATAATATTATCATAAAAATTATGTGAAAATAATCTCATATATGATGAAATTTTAATTAATGAGAGAGATTTAAATACACAAAAAATTTCCGATATTATGTAAATCAATGAAAAACTATAAATACTTTTTTTAATATCAATTTTTTCCTAATAAAAGGATACGATATTTATCCATTTTTATGTGTTATAATTAATTATATATATATAAATACACTCAATATAAATAACATTTACTCCATACATGTAATCTCTTCGACAACTCTCAACCATGGTAGCGTGCACTGGGGCCGTTCACGCTTTTGCTCGTGAAAATCCCTCTACATGGCACATGTTGGCACTCATTGTTACACAAAAACCACGCGCAATGGATAGCTCGTAAATTACACCTCCACACTTCAATCCAAAACAAAGGACTTGGGAAGCCAAATAAGGTGGCCCCAGCTTCGTTGGCATTGACATTTCTGGAACTTCACAATAATTCAACACAACAACCCTCTCCTCCTCATACATAAACATAACACCTCTTGCAAAAGGTCATAACTCAAAAGGCTTCTTTTCTTTGTATCTATGGAGACTAGTTTGAACCATGTAGCCATACCCACATTTCACAACGAAGAAAGAAAAGCCCAGAAAAAATCTGAGGGTAAAAAAGCAGTGCATGAATCTTTATTGGGTTTTCGACGAAGCCGGAGACCGGAAAGCACTTGTCGTAGAAGCAAAAGAAAGAGAAGAGCAAATATCAAGATTGAAGAAAAGGAGAAAGAAGAAGTTGAAAAAAAGATTGTGGCATTGCAGAAGATAGTGCCTGGAGGTGAGTCACTTGAGATTGAAAAATTGTTTGAAGAGACTGCTGGTTATATATTGGCTTTGCAGTATCAAATCACAGCCATGAAACTTCTTTCAAGCTTTCTTGAAGGAATGGATAAGGAAAAGAGCAAGTTTGGTGGTTAAAATTAAAAGGGTTCTTGCAAGATTTTTTTTTCTTCTTTTTTTACCTTTTTTAATCAAGTTTTTTGTTCTTTTATTTTACTTTTCTCTCTTTTTAACAATGGGAGGAAGATTTTCCTTTTTTTTTTTTTGGGTTAATTTCTTATGGATAGATTAGAGTTTGGTTAATTAGCAGTCAGAAATTAATGATATGTGGTTTTAGGAATTTTAGTATAAATTAATTTGTAGAGAATATGTTACCATGCCCCCTTTCTTTCATGGTAGTTAATTACTATTTTATATATATATATATATATATATTACTAGTTATTGTGAGTTGTATTTGTATGGCATTTTTTTTCTTTTTTAATTTTATTTATTTTTGCATATATTTTTTCTTTTGTTTTTGTTATATATAGATAAGATAATACTTTACTCCCTCTCTCGCAATTTGTTTTAGGTTATAATTGAATATATGTAATTTCGATTGCATTAATCAAAGTAGCTGTATTAATGTGATATAACTAAATGAGAATAGTTGTATCAAAGAAAAATTAAATGAGCACCCAACTTAGGTAGTGTCAGCTTAGTGTATGATAAAATTGAAAATTAAATATTAAAAATTTAAATGATTAATAATATGAGTGAAATAATTTTTTAATTGTGAAAGTATTTAAATATTTAATTATTTATTCTATTAATTGTAAATTTTTGTTTTTTAATAAATTGATAATTGACAAATTAAAATTTCAAAATATAAGTCATGATTAGTGTATAAAGAATGGTGAAAAATGTGCTTATAGTTAAGTGGTGTGTACAGTTAAGTTAACTAGTTATGATAAATTTTTATAAATAGAATCGTTTATATCGATTAATCATTAGTGAGTCATGAGGTTTCTGTTCTGTAGACAGGAGTGCCTCAGGCTATTGGTCATTTTGTTGCTTTGGACATTTGCAGAGTTTTATTTTGCAATGAAGCTATTATTTCAATATAGGACCTGCTAAATGGAATAATTCAACTCAGATTAATAGGGTTTTATTAAAAATTTTAAATATTTTTTAAGGTGTTATTGATATTATTTTTTTATAAATTATTGTTGATTTATGAAATTTTCTTTCTCTTTCTTCAATTAATATTCAAATTGTTGTAAATCGGCTTATTAGCACAGCGTATCAAAGATAATAACAAGAAATATAAAGCAATAAAGTAAAAAAGAGATAGAAGAAAATATGTAGAGAGAAAAGAGACTCCAAACTCTTATTATTAGATTAACCTTAACTTCCCTTATATAGATGAATAGCTAGAGGTTTGATGTATACAACATTACTGAAATAGCTTTATACTATAACCTCTCTAAAATATATACTCAAAGATGTTTAAATAATATCCACATATTATAATTTATTTATAACACTCTCTCTTGAATGTTACTTGCGCCATGAATATGTCTCGTTAAAAACCTTGTTAGAAAACCTAGTGGGAAAAAACATAGTTAAAGAAAAGAGTACAATTTATGCGCTATTTTATCATTGCGCAGATTGCTTCATTAAAACTTTTAGTTAAGAAAACCCTGTGAGATAAAAACTTGATTAAGGAAAAAGAGTACAATCTTATATTGATTCGCTCCCCTTGATGATGACAACATTTTAAGACGACACATATCAATCAATAAAACAAGCCATTCAAATATGACACACATATCAATCAATAAAACAAGCCATTCAAATATGACATTAGATGAGGACTTAGTAAATAAGTCTACTATATTGTCACTCGAGGTGGATATCTATTTCATATATCTTTTAGAACTTATGCATATTAAAGAATTTGGGTGAAATATATTTAATTTGGTCACCCTTAATATATCTATTTTTAGATTGTGCAATGCAGATTGCATTATTCTCAAACAATATAATGGGACCATCTTTATTTAGCTACTTCAGGACCATAAAAACCTTTATAAATTGCAGTATCATTATTAGTAAACACATACTTAGTATAAGATCTATCATTATATGGATCAGACAAATAACCAACATCCGCATGTAGACCAATGTCAAATATGAATAATATGAAAATATAACCAAATCAATAGTGTGTCGAAGATAACACAATAAGTCTTTTACACCACTCTCATGTCTCTTGGTAGGTGCAGAGCTATACTTAGCTAGGAGTTTTTTTTGCAAATGCATATCAGGCCTGATGCAATTTGCAAGATACATAAATGCCCTTATAACACTCAAATATGGTACTTCAGGATCAAATAGCTCTTTGTTATCTTCTTAGGTCTAAAAGGATCTTTATTCACTTCCAGTGAGCGGATACCATTAATGTGTTTCAGGGAAAAGATTGATCTGCGTAAAATTACTTAAGTACCTTTTCCACATAAGTAGACTGGTATATTAGGACTCTTTGGGATAAATGATTGATCTACAGGTTGATACAAAATTTCATTTCACTTTTCAAATAGGTACATGCTTCTTTGAGTTCGTTAGAAGTTTCATTTAAATCATCAACAAATACTGCAATAACATAACCATTATGTGGTCTTTATGACTACATATGGACAAAGTGTATTATTCACATATTCTTCTATCAATAAGAATTTAATCAAATGATTATACCACATACATCCATATTATTTTAATCTATATAGGGATTTATAGAATTTAGTGGAATACATGTCACGTGTTTGATGTGCATTACTTTCTAGTACCTTTAGTCATTCTGGGACTTTCATATAAGTATCATTTTCATAAGGCGCATATTAAGCCTTTCTTTAACTGCCATACTAATCAAGTATCGGAACGTGATCATATTCATAACAAGATAATAAGTTTTCTCATAGTCAATACTAGGTGTATGCGAAGTACATTGTACAAGATACTCATCAACCACATCTCTGCGCAAGATTGATCAGATCTCACGGCTTGGATACTTTACTCTATCCAACGGAGTATATTGTGCACAATGCCTGATGTCTTGCTCCACATCAGAGTTGGAGTTTTCTGCTTTAGGGTCATGGTCATATAAGATTATACAAAGAATATCATGAATTATAGGTCATTGTCATGCATAAATTCTTAAGAGATTCATGTCATGGTCATACAATAAACATGGTCTTGATTTAATCATGGTTCATAGATATAATGAAATTGATATCGCAATAAGGATATTTAACAATGATCAATAAATATTTGGTAGTTCATGAAAAATTAGGCATTCATGCCTCATGGTTCAAATACAATCATAATAGTATAATTATCACTCACCTTAACTTCTTAGCTTCTAATACAAGCTCTTAACACTTTAGCAACGGTGCTTCTTGAACTTCAGAACACTTCCTCATCTTTTCTTTAGGTTCTACATTGAACCATACCATTCATGTTATTCACTTGAGTATCATTAAACACTTTATCATCTTGACTATTCAATCCTAACTCTAGTACTACTATCTATATCTAAGATAAATCAAACACCTCATACCAAATCAATTATCACACATAGCATACATGTATACGTATTACCAATTGGAGCACTTCTATGCTCAATATCATGTAATGGATGAAAGGCCTAAGGTAAATACCCTCAATCCATATAGCATACAATTCTCAATTCAATTTTATATTGCACAAGTCAATTTTCATGATATACTAATCCAATTCAATTGATGCATCATAAACTATATATATATATATATATATATATATATATATCAATTTAACATTCCAATTATTGAAATAGAAACACGTTGGAGTTGGTCATATATAAATGATACGGTCAAGGGTATGGGCGTGTCACTGGTCCGTATCATAAGGAAACTATCCAGTATAATTGATACGCCCAGAGGTATAGGCGTATCACTGCCTGTATCATTTCTCTGGGTAGGATTTTTAGGCAAAATCCTCAAACGGATAGAAAAGAAAAACACCCATTTCTTACCAAAAACTAAACTACTACTAAAACATGCAATGTATACAAAATTAAGCTCATTTCATCAATCAAAATATAGAATAAACAAGGGATCTTAAAAACCCATTATTGGTCAAACCCATTGTACCAAAACAAGAGATTTTTGCAATCCTTTTTCGAAAATCATTTCTACACACTCAACATTCCCAATTCATACTTATAAAATCATCTCAAGTTCTAGCATCCTTTTCATACTCAAACCAACTATCAAATCCTTCAATTGACTCCATAAAACATTCAAAATCATCAAGAGATAAGATTAAACAAAATTTCCCCAAATCACTATGTTTGGGTCGAAACACAATAAGAAGAAGAAGAAGAAATCTCTTTCAATACTTTAAGAAATCACTCATGATATATACTTAGAATAAGGAATGGAGCTTGGTTTATGAAGATCTTACCTTGGAGTGGATTGGTTCTTGGTGATTGATGCTTGGCTAAACCACCTTGAGAGAAAGAAGAGAAAAATGTTTTTCTTTGATAGCTTTTCTTTTGAAGAATGAAGAAGTGATTGTAAATGGTGATTGTCTTAAATGAAAATGGATGGTTGAGATCAAATCATGGAAAATGGATGGCTAGTTTTGGATGGCTTCCAAGGGAAGCTTGGCAAATTTAAATTAAATTTTCTTTTTCTAGAAAATATGGTGATGGCAATTGACTAGATTCAATGAATCTAATTTAGGGAATAAAATATCGTGTTAGTGGAAAGTGGAACCCACTTTCCACTAACTCAATTCTAACAAAATATTATTACATACAATTAATAATTTCTCTTCCATTTTTTTTAAGCCATGGCCGGCCATCACATGGGTGAGGTGAACCCCACACTAAATTCACATACACATGCATAATAATTTTCATTTTGACAGTTTTGGTAAAATGACCATTTTGGCCTTTTTATGGTATATGTTACCATACTCATTTACCAATACATATATTCAAACATATTCAATTGAATTATATTCATATCAACATATATACACATGAATATCATAATCAAAACAAAATAAATTCAAAATTTAATTAAGCACGATTAACTACTCTGAGGACCACGTTTGGCTCTATTAGTCCAATTACCATTCGATTTTCCACTTCTACCAATTACCATTCGATTTTCCACTTCTATGTCGTTATGAATATTATTTATGAATCACATGAGCATGGGGTATTACATTCTACCCTCTTTAAGAAAATTCATCCTTGAATTTTTAAGGAACTCAACTTACTAAATTTGTCGTTACAATATATTTCCATTACTTCCTCAGTTGCATTTTTCAATGTCTTACTCTTGTCGTTAAACTTTGATTGTAGCAGTTGCTTTATCTTGATATTTCTTTACTATTCTTCTCCATATGCTAAGTGAGACATTGGGTCAACTTGTTTGACTGCTGAGACAGAATTAGCCTGTAGCATATCTTTCTCTATTCTGGTTTGGATTTCAAAAGTTTAACAGATCAAAAGGACAATATATTCTTATTATCCCTTTAACATTAATCACTTGTTTTATCCAGTAGCTTTTGAGATCATTACTTTCTTCTGTATAATGCTTTACAAGTAATCATTCCAATATAGGAATGATAGCTATTATCATGGTTATATTTAACCAAGGCGATTACTTGCTTCAATTTCTTTTAAAATTTTTGACTTCTTATTCATAGTGTGCTCCTTCTAAAGTTTGAACAATCCTTTCACTCTCCGTTGCCGTACTATGTATTTGTTAGAAATACTATTATTTTCATTTACTCTTTTATTATCTTCAATAAACTTCTCATATCGTACTATTCTCCTTCTCAGAAGTTATATCTTACAAGATATATGTAACACCTGAGATTTAATTGTATATATGTACATTGGAAAGGAATGGTTAAGATAAGTTAAATGTGCAATGTGTATATGTATATATATGTTTACATTCCTTTGATGATGAATCCATTCTTTGGTTATTCTATGATAATGTTGATGAATT